>JXSR01S028864.1:3895-15560 GCA_000969725.1 Ophiothrix spiculata
TATTTCTTTAAACATGATAAATTAGTGTCACAGGTTGAGTTAAAATCAAAGTTGTTATGCACAAGAATACTCAAAATGATAAATAAATTTACATAAATATTTACACTTTTTTGAACTTCAGTTAATAATTCATAATCTAATTAGCATATCATTAACATAATGAATAATGTATATTCTTTTTCAGAAACCTTAGTTTTCCTATTGTGTGCCATATGTATAGCTGTCACAACAAAATCAGATAAAAACAAACATGCAACCAAGAATTTTGCCTTCCATTCCACAATTTCAATTTGTTCAAGTTTGGGACAGTTCTAACAGGGTTGAGACATAATAAAACTTACTTAGCCAAGTCCATTAGCCTGTTAACCTGGGCCTCGAATCCTCTTGTGCCCTATGTAAACAAAGTGAAAATACATATACTATAGAGATGAAAGGTTATGGAATCTACATGGATAACACTGTTAGCAGTAAGACTGAGAGAACTAATTACATGATATACAATATCGAAGACATATTAAAACAGCCTGATATATAGGGCTGTTTTCACCTCTTTGAAGAACATTTTGAGAACCGACTATTGTTTCAATGAGTTCTCGTACTATATTGCCATATTATGTATCAAATATATATTAATGAACGAGTTGAATTATTTCCATTATATATATGTTATGGCAAAATTGTATCACTCAATAAGTGGAAAAAACATTTAGGCTAACCAAAAATATCAATTGTAAGTATGTTTAAGGTAGCTTTTTGAGATTTTTTTAAAAATCTGCATTGACCATACTAAGTAAGCCTATTTTTAAATCCTGATGAGAATATTAAACACTCACCCTAGCCCTCCATGACAACCATAGTTTGAAGACATCTACATGTCTGCCACATTGAAGTGCCTTGTCACCAGTGTCATAAGAAACGTCATATTGCTTGTCTTGTTGGAATAAGTAAGTCGCTCTCATTGAGTTGCAATCCTCCAACAGGCCCTACACGATAAACAAATTAAATCATTTAGAAAACAGAAAATGAAACCGTTTTTATGAGAAGCGTTTTAAACTGAACTCTGCATTTTTTTTTTGCAAAATGTAGTTTGCTCGATCCTGTTGGAGACGTATAACTTAAAAGAGCAGTAACTCTAAGTACTCTAAGTGGATTCGCTACAGCAGATATTCTCCAAGTGAATTTGTCTCTCTTTATTTAAGTACACGTATTATTTGGCACCGTATTGCTAATGTCTAAGTCATAAATCACCAAATAAATATATAGTTGCATCATGTGTAAAACAATTAAAAATGTTAATGTTAGTTCCCAAAAACCAACAACATTTTTAAGGAAGACCTAGTGTTTTTTAGTAAAATGAGTTTTTTTCCTTTTGTGCAACTTAGTTAATCAATAACTCATTGCATCAAAAACGATTTTGCATCATACTTAGAAGAAAATCCAAATCTATTTAGAAGTTTGTTCTACCTTTACTCAGTAACCAACAAAAAGTATTCCTTGCATTATCTGACCAAGAAATTGCTTCTTAGATTACTTAAGGGTACGAGGAATCCACATGCCCATCAGGAAAATGTGAATTCTAACTATTTTTCAATCATGAAAAGATAAATAGTTTCCACTGCCTTTTCTGGGACTCGAACTATGGATTATGGCGGGGGTTAGTCATGCATTACGAAGCGAGAGATCTGCCGCTGAGCTATCAAGGCAGCGTTGAGATGGTGAACTAAAATCTAAAACATAAACATTAGAATACCGTATTTTTCTTTTGTTTACATAAAAATTGCAATTTTTGCCTAACTGGAATGCTCAATTTGTAAGTAAATTATGCGAATGCGTATATCAGACAAAATGTAGATAATGTACATACTAAAATCAGGCTATTCACAGCTCAAACAGGGCGAACTCAGAGTCATAATTCACGCCCGATTTTTCGGGCAAAACAACGCGGGTTTGTTAAATTATCATTCAAAATCAACACAACACATTTATAAAATATTATTTGTAATTCAATGAAAAGTATCAAGCCTACAATCTGTCAAAATTTGAAAACAGGCGAATCGTTCGTACATCATAAAATTTTAAGGTTTCGGCGAAAAAGGTGTAAATTTTTTGAAGTAGTTTATTGACGTAATTTTGACCTTGATAATGGACGTGAAATCACTACTAAAGTCTCATGTATAAACTAGAGACTCTATTACATATGTACGCCAAAAATTGTATTATTCTGATATGTGTAAGTAGGTAAAAAGTTGCACTAAAGATGCCGTTGGCAAAAATGGCACCCATTTAGGGACTGTAGCCTTAATAACAATTTGGTACTAACTACTTTTAGATCGCTTAAGGTCTCATTTTTTAAGTTGGGACCCAATAAAAGGTGGTTTTGTTACATTTCTATCTAAAATATATATTCTTTTTAGTATATTTTCACTATGGGAACCATAATGAGCTTGATTTGGGGCTCAATCGAAAGCTTGATTAATGGCCTTTCATTTCTAGAAGAATAAAAAAAAAAATAATTTCATCAGTAATAGCTACGGTTCGATAAACATAATAAGTCAGGGGTGGTGGAGGAGGAAGAGGAGGAACTTATCAAAGAGGAGGCAGAGGAGGATTTAGGGGCAAAGAAGTGGTAAAAGAGAACATTTTAGTTCGAGAAGATGATAGAGGGGATGGTAATGAGGTCTTGGGGTGTAGGGTAGAGAGTTGAAATTATTAATATCAATTGTTAAGAAGAGGAGGCTTTGGTATAAAGAGTAATTGGCAGAGGAGGATAATGTGTTACAAAATAAGACGGCAGAATTCAAGTTTACAGAGGATAGGGCTCACTTCAGTTTTGTGTAAAAGCCGGGAAATACGAAAACATATTCAGTCGAGTGTGAAATTAAATATTAATCATACATCAATACAAATTATACTGTTTTATTAAGGCAAAAGGAAATGTTGCTCAATATTGATTGTTTTGATGGCACAACTAGAGTAACTGTTGTAGGGAAATTATTATAACGGTACTTCCTTTGACCTTTGGGAGGGGAGCATGGACTTTATTGAGTATTTCTTTGTACCTATCAATTTTAATGATCAGTCATTAGGCTTATTAGTCATGGGTGTGGCATAGCTTGGTAATTTGGTCACGCAATAACTTGAGATACAGTAGGCCTCTGCTACCTTGTACAGATGCAAGAATGTATCAAAATGGCAGTGATTTGTTGTATTTGCGGCAAGGCAAGTCATTTTCAAGGACCGATAATCTCAAGAGACATTTGAAAGGCTATCCACAAGATCGTTGTTCATTAAAATGTTCTGTTTGTGGCAAAGAGTTTCATAGTCAGTTAAACTTAAAGAGAGACATAAAACAATACACAAGACAGATCCTAAATTGTTCTGTAAATTTGTGGAGCACTCTTTGCACAGACATGTACTCTTACATGACATATTATTTACAGCCAACGTCATGATCGATTTCACAAATGCAAAGATTGTGGGAAATCTTTCCAACGGAAGTTTTCTCTGACACGGCATTCACATTTGCACAAAGACGGAACTGTGCTTACTTGCAAGTACAGATTTATTCATTTGTTACACCCTGTATGTTTAAAACAATCAATTTAATCAATCCTAAAAATACCCAAATAACAAAATTTAGATCAATTTTTGTTTCATCAGGTTAAGCAATGTTAAATACAGTGCTTATTTGCTAAATTTTATGCACAGGACGGACACATTTTACTGAATATAAACAATACAAGCTGAAATTATCCCTAAATTTGCAACACCCAGTATAATGTATACAACATTGATGATGAACTTTTTTTCTGGTTTGGATGGATGGGCAATAGGCTAAACTATATGCTTAACACATCCACTTTTTATATACAAGTCTTATTTTTTGTCTGGATGTTAAACAATTGACCGTCATTTTGATGATGTTTTTTGTTTGTCTCACCCTGTATAACACTTAGTCACCCTATACACTTGACTTCATATGCACATTTTGAAACTGCTGACACAATTAGCTTTCAGGATATATATACTTTTATGCACTTAAGATGCATATTTTAGGAAATCCGGAGGGTTTTATATAAGAAGAGGCTGTATTTCACTAAAACACACATGTAACGCGTTTAGGTCAGAACTTAAAAAATGAGACCTTAAACGGGACAATGACTGGAACAGAACTTACACAAGCAAAATACCGTACTCCTTAGTTAATACAATTCAATGACCTGGTGGATTTTGAGTGTATAAAACTTTCTGTTTTTCTTAGGCAAATCTGTTAATCTCTTCTAACAAGACGATCAAATCCCAAATATTTTCAGACAGACATTCTGTAGCTGAAAGTCAACACCTGTATCTGATTTATTTACTCAATTTTCCACGTCGTCAGGAATCTATATCCAATCATAGGCAAAGAAAAGTGGAACCTAGCGGTACTTACGTCTTCTTTCAGAATGATAGCCGAACATTGCAAAGTGATACCCATCATTTTATGTGGATTCCAAGTTACCGAGTCCGCTCTGTATTGAAAAAAAAAGTAATTATTTCAAACAAAACGAAGGCGAGGGGATACCGCAGGTATAGATATTTAACATAATGAGAATGGTGGTCCTAAATCATTAAAATGTAAACGAAGTACTGATAACAGAAATCAAGAGATACAAAGATGCGGTAAACTGTGTCATTCGGTCAAAAGGTTGTCGTCTCCAATTACCGAATCACAAAATACTTAGATTGTGTTTTTGTGAATCATGTTTCACCCTCTATCACAATGCGGAAATCAAAGAACCTAGTTCCTGACCTGTGGGAATAAATATATAATGTCATTTACCTTAACAAATCAAACGAACATGGTATTAAATACAAATGTTGACATAAAAGGCAGAGAAACAGGTGAAGATTCTATACTGAGGTGAATCTAGGACGATTTATATTTCTTTTGTACGTGGTTGCGCTTTTAACATTTTATAATTGGATATTTATACCACAAATGAAACCAATAGTTGCAACTTGGTCTTTTTCGTTTGGAATAGTGATTTGCTTTTAAAGCCAATTCTGTTTTTACAGTGTGAAACGAGGAGCCATTTGATACATTTTACGTCATCTTTATGATACCAATTTCATTAGAATGATTATGTCAATTGTCCTCCCTTATATCATATACAAAACACACGGGACCTTGTCAAAAGAATTAGAATTATTAGAAATATAAATAGAATAGAAAAAAGAAGAATAGAATAGAACAGACAAAGTAGAATAGAATAGAACACAAGATAAAATCAAAAGTATAGCGATCATAGCATTAACATTTTGTAGCTTAAATATTTATTTGTCAAAACCAAGTTTTGTACTCACGTTAATATTTCGTCTCACATCGTCGGGAGACTTCGTCAGAATGACCATCTGATCCACTTTGCCGGGAAATACGACGTAAGGTAGTCTCTTTCACAGGTTTGGCAGATGTTAATAGTTTTTCATTTGCCTTTTTCACCTCCGCTTGATGTTCTGCAAGTCGAACTCCATATAAACGTGATGTTTCACCAACGTAGGAATGATCACAATTTTTGCATCCGATTTCATAGATGCAATTGCTACATCCGATTTCATAGATGCAATTGCTACATTGGAGGGTGGCAAAATCCTTGGTAAAGAACATGACAAAAAGTCGCGTGAAATACGAGAAGCCATTGAGATCAGGAGGAGGGGCACAAAGACACTCAACAGAGAGGAGGGCACCTACCTTCTTAGTCACGTATATGATCCACTATTAACATCTGCCAAACATGTGAAAGAGACTACCTTACGTCATATTTCCCGGCAAAGTGGATCAGATGGTCATTCTGACGAAGTCTCCCGACGATGTGAGACGAAATATTAACGTGAGTAAAAAACTTAATTTTGACAAATAAATATTTAAGCTATGGATTTCAACCAAACCTGATGAATCTATTCACCGATATTAACATTTTGGTTATTCGAAATGTATTTTATAATAACCGTAATGTCATAAAAAGCCCTGTCAAAATTCGAATATGAAAATTTTAGAACACAATACTCTACATAGTCTTTAGAAAACAATATTCTACAACACTTGTGTGTTGAATATTTATAAAGAGCAATTCGGCATAGATATATAGTTTTAACAAATCAATTTTTCGTTAACAAAGAATGTCGTATTCAATTGATTGGTTATTTGAAAGCTCTAACGTTATTTGTATTATGTTATAGATATATAAATTGAAATTTTACTTAAAAGAAGTTTACGAATATGAACTATGATCAAAAACATGTGTTTTTTATCACAAAACATCGTCTTTCTCGGTTACTAATATCTCATTTGCAATATATGTTAAATATATAAATAAATATCACATATTTACATCACAATGAACCAGAGTAATAATACAAAAATAGCCTTTCTTAACAGCTGCCTTGTCATTGACTGCATTGTGAGCATGTTATGAAAACCAGCCAATCAGAATTCCTCTCTGATAGTAAGAGATACCAAAGGGTTAATGACGTTGTTTGTCATTGGCTACACTGTGAGCATGTTGTGTAAACCAGCCAATCATAATTCCTCTCTGATAGTAAGAAATACCAAAGGGTTAATGACGTTGTTTGTCATTGGCTACATTGTGAGCATGTTGTGTAAACCAGCCAATCAGAATTTCTCTCTCATAGTAAGAAATACCAAAGGGTTAATGACGTTGTTTTTCAGTCTCACCTGTCTATTCCCTCTAGTAAATGGCGCCTTTTTCTCGATAACAGAACTCCTCCGCCCCAAGCACACTATAAAGCAAATAGCAAATGAAATAAACACAGGAAAACAAAACCATTAAGAACATTTAATGTGAACCGTGTATCTCATTTATTATTTATCATTATGATATTTTATATTTCTCTCATCAAGTAGTATCATTTCAAGGCCCAAATTGTTATTTTACGGTTTAAATGTATTGGATGACATTAAAAAATAGTTCATTACTCCTAGAGATAGTAGAGTGAAACACTATAAAATCATCTGTTTTATATAAATGACATGTATGCCACTGTAAGGTTACCACAATTATGAACATCTTTTTAGTTACTTTCGATCGATTTTCCATCATTTTGTCCTCGTTTTTTTCCAGGTTTTCTGCCTTCAATGATATCTTTTTAAAATGTTTCTTTTTAAATTTCCGCACTGCATTATCGAATCCATCATAGAAATGATTTGGTATTTTGGTAAACAAAGATTCTCAATTCAGTTAATACAAGAGGAAACACACCAAACTACCATTAAAGGTGAATTTATTGTTTGAACATATGCCTAATTTTGAGCCAAGCGTTGAGTTTGTTGAGTGCGATTGAAACATGCTTCACATTGGTATATGTGCTGTTATATGTAATATGTCTTTTAGATAGCCTTTGTTCAACAGGTGTTGACTTTCATTTTCTATGATTCTGTTAATTCTTTTATACTCACATCAACATGAAGCCATAGTTTGTATTTTTCACATATGGCTGCAATGCCTTTAATGGGGTCAAATGCACCTACGACCGTGGTTGCACCGGTGGCATTCACGAAAAATGGAATATCGCCCTGTAAAGATAAAAAAGGAAATAGAGTAAACAAAGCAACAAGTTCACTTAATTCTGGAATAAACATGATATACAATGTAAGAAATATCCGTAATTTAACGTTTCCCGTAATCCAAGTTCAATAAAGATAATAACCGGTTAAAAAAATTTGTTTTGGCCCAATATATTTTTAAACAACCAAACTAAATTTTGCAAAAATAAAACTTGGACCTCTTTTACTATTTAGATCATAGAAACACATGTCTAGGAACGCATTTCTCATTTTGTTGGTTTTTGACTTACTTTTTGAAATATTGCCCAAAATACAATAAAGGCCCAAATCAGTCCAAAAATAAATAAAAATCATTTTGCTGAGTTACAAAGAATAAAATATTTCTAAAAATGAGGGGTTAACTGTAACCTTAACATGCGTACAAAAAGGTGCACATAATGTATCACGAAATGGTTACGAGTCTGCTAAATTATACATCTCGTAAAACATAATCTGTATCATGTAACACTGGAATTGGTTCATTGAGATTTACAAAATGTCAAAGCATTTAAGAGAAATGAGACCAACACGTATTACTAAAATAGCGTGAAACAAGTTTTGTAATGAAACTCATGACATCAATTATACCTGCAATTTGCATCCTAGGAAACTGTATATGGTAACTGAATATACTTGGATATGTAATACAGCAGAGAAACAGGCAATGTACTTCCAAGTGTCAATGATGATTGGATTGAAGTGCTACGCATCGAAGATAATTATTCATTTAAAAACTGGGTTTTTTGACACATCTTATTATTGTTACAATGTTAAAATTTGAACATTTCCGGTTGATTTTATAGGTAAATAAATCTTGTTAAATAAATCATGGTTTATCAAATGAGGTTAGAAGAGTTACAGATACTTTCAGTGTCATACGTTATCTGCGAAGAATAGTTGACTGCTCTTTCATTCTGGCAATAGTAAGACCTATTGTCACGCGAAGCGATCCAGGTCGAGATATATATTACTATACCTCATAAATATTAGGAAACCACGAAATACAATTGGTCAGTTAAAGCTGATGCGCTTGACAGCATTATGCTTACTCCCCCTAAGTGCGCGTAAAGCCATACTTTAGGAAATATAATTTTGACGGCCATACTTTCCTTCTTTCTTTCTTTCTTTCTTTTAGGAGTTCCCGCCAGTACGTTGTCGTATAGTAACTTAAAAATCCATGATATAACATCAAACAT
This sequence comes from Ophiothrix spiculata, assembly GCA_000969725.1. Taxonomy (NCBI): domain Eukaryota; kingdom Metazoa; phylum Echinodermata; class Ophiuroidea; order Amphilepidida; family Ophiotrichidae; genus Ophiothrix; species Ophiothrix spiculata. The sequence goes on from JXSR01S028864.1 coordinate 12,695, forward strand.
ACAAAAACATTTCAATCGTAGATCTTTCTAAGAGTCATCACAATGAAAAATTTCAAGTTGATACTGTCCATCATGTTGCTGACGCTCATTTGAAAAAATCAGAAAACACAATATAATCACAGCAATAACATCAAAAGGTGCGTAGAACTCAGTGCAAATTAAGAGTATTAAAAGTTTACAAAAATATTTAATGCTCAGTGGTTCAACAAATGTGAAAAAATATGAATTACACAGCTTTGTCAGAATGTCTCTTTTGTAGCCATATTCATTCATTACTTTGAAAACAGAACATTTTTAAACGTTGTTTTAATGTTCTTGCTGTAACCAGTTTCCCTGTATAAATTGACTCGTTTGCTGCCATTTTGGTGTCTATTTTGGATATCCAAATTTCGTGGGAAATAGTTTGGGGACACATCCTTTAAAGTCATTTACATAGATTACTTTGGATATTTAATATCGTTATTAAATGCTGAGCTAATGTCTTTAAAACCCATTTTTGTGCATAGAAATAATATCCTTTTCGCCATATTTTGAACCTCAATATGGGCAAGTTTTTAATTTGAAACCTGTTAAACCTATTATGGGACAAAATGTTTTCTGTTGTATCATCTAAAACCATTTTGCATTGGCCATTTTGAATATTTATTGACTTAAATCATTTTTGTAAAATTCCATTAATGCGCCAAAACATACATAGTGCTCGTTTCTTGCGTTGCTTGGACAGCATTTTGTTTTGTTTTTTTGATAATCTAACGGTCCATGTTAAGAACAATAACGATATCACTGATACAATATTGTTTACTCTAGTGAAAAATTATGATATTTGGCATATTAAAAGATTTTTTCGTTCGATTTAATGAAAATACACCATTTTGACGGCCATTTTGACTTTGAAGCACACAAAATAACGAGGTTTTAAGGTATTTGCATTACATATTCCATTAGCTTCAATTTGATATCAAACATGATAAGATTTGTCATACATAAGGCGTATTTGAAAAAGAGGGTGTGGCTTCTGACGCAAATATCAAAAATTGCTCAAGCTTGATTTTTTGACATCATCCAGATTCTTAAAGTACACAGCACTCTCAACTTCCAGTTAAATATACCTAACTTGACATGCACTCATGCTGGGGATCTATCTGACTCAAAAAGTTCATTAATATTAAAACTTGAAAACACTTCTTGTAGATCTCTGATGGTTACTGAAATTGTGAAAATGATGTTGTTAAATCAGATTAGGGATTACAAAGGATTATACTTGTATTTGTGCCGCATCATTATTCCCAAGGGTCATTACTCGAAAGTGTCAATATTCCGAAAATAGCACAAGGGTCGTTTTTCCGAAGGGTCAATACTCCGAAAAAAAAAACATACGGTTCATTACCCCGAAGGGTCATAGTTCCGAAAATACTATGACAGTATTATTTTTGTCCCTCATTTCATTTTCGGAGTTATGACTCTTCGGAGAAATGACCGTCATAGTATTTTTGGAACTATGGTCCTTCGAAGTAATGCCCCTTATGTTTTGTGGGTTGTTTTGCGAAGTTATGACCCTAACGTTATTTTCGGAGTTTTGTGTTTTCACTGTTTTTTTTTTCGAAGTTATGACCCTTCGGAATAGTGACTCTCATGTTTTTTCTTCTTCGGAATAATGACCCTTCGAAATAATGTGGAGACCCTAACCCTACACGAGTTTGAAAATAGTTTTGTTTAAATATCTTCATCATTCCATACATGTAATTGGACATTTTCATTAGAGTAAATTAATCATGTTTTTCACATTACGCCTTTGACTCTTTTAGAAATAGTATCTTCTTTCTGTTCCAGTTTAAATACTACCTATTAACAACAATCTTTCTGACAAGTTATCAAAATGTTAAACATGAAACAAAACCTCTAGGGGGTTTATAGGACTGTGCTAATAAGTGGTAATCAAAGCATACGCTTTAAATTACTTTTGTTTAAAACTGAACACATCAATTGTGTTTTGATCAAAAGTTAAGCAAAAACAAGCTTCACATTAGCAATTTGAAACCGAATTTTGAAATGACAATTCAAGGGTGTACATAATATAATCACTATTTTCTTTGCTTTTAAATGGAAAATGCGTTACTTTTCGCACCGTTTACATCGGTTAGGAAATGTAACGCAAGGAATTCAATACCTAACGCATTTGGATCGAAGATATCAGGATTCTCACGTTCACGCGTTACAACGGCTTCTGAAACAGTGGCGTGCCCAAAGGGGCCGCATCAGTTTGGTGTGCCAGTCGGGGAAAAGGTTCTAGAAAATAATTCTAAACAGTCTTTTTTCCAAAAAAAAAATAAGGATCAGTTCAACATTTACATACAGTGATTTTATTATGGTGCTGCAAAAAGCAGACTAAATTGTTCAAATAATATTAAAGTTCTCAAAACAAATCAAAAATTTGGTACTCATGGATATATTTTGACATCCTATCAGGAGTCTTTGGCCATTCCACACTGATGTTGTTGTGAGGTGTTTCTTGATCCTAGCGATCCTTAGTTCGGCTAGATGACATCATAGCCGAACGTAAAAGATGCTGGTTGATGATCTGATCGTAGATTGGATCAAGCTTGTATGCCCCCTTGTCCTTATTCATACTTCCTTTTCCTCTGCTCCTGATCCATCATGTCCATATTGCTTCTTTTAACCAACGGGTTGTCCTATCAGATTCCAAATCAATGAGCCTCATTCCACCCTTAAGATAAGTGATGATGAGATATTAATGTATCATGATGTTGTATCCCTGTTCACAAAAACACCGTTGGACTGAACGCTGGACATCATCCGTGAACGGCTGGAACGTGACAAAACACTTAGTAAGCGTACAGACTGTGCA
>JXSR01S028866.1:0-12376 GCA_000969725.1 Ophiothrix spiculata
ATAAGTTCTCTTTTACATCTTACAAATCAAGATTCGTCAATATTCACGCAAACGGTGAATCTAGTCCATGTGTTCATTGATAAGTATTTCAAGTTCCTCATTCACTTACCACAAGTCAAATCGGTTTAGCGCGCTGTACTAGGTATCAAGGAATCTACTTATACATGATACGGAGTGTACCATGATCGAATCCCGCTCAGGGCAAAATAATGAAACACTTCTTAATACAGAATTTCTACCAACTTTAATTTTACCGGAACCTGTAAAAAATTACGGTAAAATGTTGGCAAAGATGGCAAAGTATTTCCCCCGTAAAATTTACGGGAAATATTTTTCAGTGAGAGTGTGGCAAACGTCCATATTTTAAACAGACATTGTATCCGCCTCCGAAAGGTGTTCAGGTCGAAACATGTTGCTAAAATATGCGCAAATGACAAACTTAGAGGATACATGGGTACACAGAGTCATTTAGTATTGTTATATTTGGAAACGTTCTGCAGCACCTAATCTTCAGGGGAGGGGTAAACCACTCTCATACACCTTACACCTATGATTATTATTCTGAAAAATAAAATTACCGGTACATTAACACATTTAACCCTAACTCCCATAATATATCATTATGGATCACATAAATCATTACAGTGCGTAGTTGTCATTCTAATAAGGGAATGTGTTGAAAAACGCAATAACCAAATGGAAATAATATTTTTCTGTAACACTTACTTGTAGTTAGATGTGTTTGTCATTTTATATAAACAATCGCTTTTAACAACCTCATTTCTTCAATAAAATAGGTTACTAGAAACTGTTTTAAAACACATCATCAACAGATCATCAGCTGTAGCCGGTTAAATTTTCCGATTCACAATTTGATGTATCATAGAGTATTTTATTTCTCTTGTAAATAATCAAGTATTGATTCTTTAATACTCAGACTGAAAGTCACTTATCATTTCTTTTTCTTTTTGATTCCCAATAAACATGACAAATATTACAAACGGGATTGATTTTTTAATAGACTGTTAGGTCCCTTATCAGTTCTTTTTCTTTTAAATACTCAGTAAAAACGGCAAATAATACAAACTTATGATACTTAAAAACTACAGTAATATTACTTTCAGATTAATTCGAAATTTCAAACACAAAACTCTCTGTCAAATACTTTTCAGTCGATTATATCACAACTTCTTCTAACGCCTACTACCCTTAAAGATACCCTTCAGCAAGGCACTGTTGTTTTGGAATCGTATTACTATTACCTTCCCATAGCATGTCTTTAAGATTTTTCTCTATTTCGTCTGTTAAACCCAATTACCTGTTGCCTGTCAGTGTACACCCTACAGCAAACATTAAATGAGTTTCAATATGTAATCTCAACGTTTCTCTATCGTTATCCAAACTAGGTTTCATCCATTTCTTATAAAATACATTGTCAAGTATGTCACGCTGATTGTGTCATTCTCAGCTAAAGGGAATATGGGGGTTTCTACCTTGAATTTATTAAGTGCAATCAGTAGAAACCCCCCATATTCCCTTGAGCTGAGAATGAGCCAAGTATTATAACCATGACACGTTCATATTTCGATGGTTTGTTTCTGAAATAATCTCACTTGCAATAATTTTAGACTAATTTATCACCACGATACTCACCTCAGACTTAATAAATTTCATCTGCATGGTGTATGGTGATCCAATACTGATTTATAACTGCCTGATTTGGACGACTCATGACACATTATTGTACACCGACAAGTAGTTATCAATCCTTTGAACTTAAGGAAACTACTGTAACACTTTGATCCAAACCTCAAGGGCAAAATGAAAGATCATATCCCTACAGAAATCAATTGATATGCCAAGGTCATTCTTTATTTGATGCTATTTTGAGAGCACTAACGATAACCACGAGTCTGCTACTCAACCTTGTTTCGTCATTCTCCTTTGCTACAGCATTACATAAGTTTTCTATTTATATACATTTATATAGTCTAGAGGATATCACGTCTTGAGTTCTGCATACAAAGTACCAATCATTCCCGTCAACAAACTCATGGACTGTCAACTTGACATTTACAATAACATGTTTATAATCGTAGTCAATGTAAACAGCGATTTCAATTTAATATGACTCTGTGCTATGAGATATCTTGAAATTAAATTTAAAATGTGTCCTCTATTTGTATAGACGTTTTTGCGCAGTGAAACGTCAGTCAAACCAGTTTATTACGATTCGCAACTGAAGAGTTTTTTTTTTCAAAACTCACTTAGTCCACTTTTGGTCGAAATTGAACCAAGCACATCGGAATGGAGTTCATCATGACCACTAACATACCAACTTTACAAATTATCAAACAAACAAAAAATCAGTCGCCATTCCTCAAGCACAAGAATGTACTTTTTTTTTTCAAAACTCACTTAGTCACCTGCATTCATTTTTCCAAAACTCACTCTTTCTAATCAATAATAGGATGAGCAGCTCCTATCTGTTACAGACTTATCTATATGTCAATATGTTACATTGTTGTGCAGTGAGGGTTTAAGGAGGGGTACCACATTTTTTGTAGGTATGTGCCGCACAGGGTATCCAACTTAGGGTCTTGCGGAACTGAATTTTTGTAAAAATAAAAATGTCATTAATGATATAGGTGGCAAATTTTGCTTTAATATACAAATAAATTATTTGAACTTGATACTATATTGCTTTTCAAGCTTGTATCGTAAACATACACCACGAATGCTCCAACCTTTAGGTCTCCATTTGTGATGACTCATCCCGACTTTGCGACAGAACACTTTTCGAGAAACTAGTGAAAATAGGCAGCAAAAAATAAAGAAAATTATAAAAAAAAAATCAGCAGATTTTCTGTTGTAAAATGGGAATGCTTTGATCAATTTTAACAAATAAGGTGTCATTTTAAAGCTTAAAAATGCTATAACAGATGAAATGATAAAATCAAAATTGATATCATCTGAAAAGTCCCCCCTTTTGGGGCGAGCCAACACATTTATATATCCTGCACAAAGTTAAAATTTACAACAAAATGTCACTTAATTAACAGTTAACAACATTTGAGAGATTTTATATGAAAATAATAATAAATAATCTGATTGAAAATGTATATAAAATGACGAAGTGTTTCTTCCCTATTGCGAATTCAGCATCCCTCTTGACATTTCAATATTTATAATTTAATTAATATCATGAATTTTGGTGAATTAAATAAGTGCTTCAGTGTTGAATTTTATGCAATATAAAGTCTTCTTAAAATAAAGATATTGAGAATGATTTCATACTGCTTACATCTTGAAGTAGATGAGATGATGCTTACATCTCAAAGTAGCTAGAATGTCTACATTTTTTTTGAAATGATAATTATTTGAAAACATGCACAAAGCAAAAAAGCTGATAATTCGGAGAAATGCAACCACATGTGATATTGCACGCGTGTTACTGATTTTATCAACCTAACTCCTTATATTACATGACGTAAACAATTAATTAGAGTATGTTGTTATTTTTTCATATTTTTTTTTCATTTTGTCCTTTATTTCAACAAACATAAATAACGTATATTATTGAAAAGGAGAACAAATAAAGCCAGTCAGGAGAGCTGAGAAAATAACCTCAATACCTCAGCAAGCATTTTAATACACTATTAACAATTCAAAATTTAAAATGAGCACACTATATTACATCTCATTAGAAGTACTAAAAAACCTGTAGATATTCAAGTTAAAAAGAGGAACAAAATCTAAGATGGGAATTGCGGAAAGATATATTGCAATAAAGAAAGAATATTCAAATTGCACAAAAAATATATTATTATGGTGATTTTAAAGCCATTTCAATTGAAGTATACCGGACATCTAATTTCAAAAAATTGACCAATCGTGGTCGAATTATGAATTTAAAATTGAGTAAGAACATGTGATTGCACGTTGACTGAGATATTTTTTTTTGAAAGCCAGCTTCTTGGATGTGTTTGTAATTTCTAGAGTTAAATCGTCGAAAGTTAATTTTTAAAAGTTAAATCGTCGAAAGTTAATTTTTAAAAGTTAAATCGTCGAAAGTTAATTTTTAAAAGTTAAATCGTTGAAAGTTAATTTCTAGAGTTAAATCGTCGAAAGTTAATTTTTAGATCAAACCATCCTTTAAGGTAAGAATAACCTTTGACCGGTTGAAAGTTGTTTAGATGACCTTTGACCGCTGATACCATCGGCACTTGTCAAACCAACACTGATTCAACTACAATAATGCCTTTTGACAGCATCCTTGTTTAGATGACCTTTGACCGCTGATACCATCAGCACTTTTCAGCTTAGAACTGTTTTCATATAACAAAAGTAAATAGGTGGAAGTTCGTCCCACTTGTCAAGAATAATCTTAATTATACTTTCTGTAAACTCATCCATTATATACAAATAAAATTTAATTTGTATTACGTATGATATGTCTAATCGATTTTTGAGCAGCAAGTAATTTGAACAACAAATCTGTCTATCATGGTTGCGTGTTGTCTTTCAAAATAGCCTGGTGGAGGTTGGCCATAACCATTTTTTGACCTTCGAGAATCCCTTTTTTTAAACTTTCTTCACGAATCTCTTTTTCTTTATCAACTGTAAGCTCTCTTATATTACCAACAGTTCTATTTATTATATGTGATTTGTATGCCCGATAATTTTCTTCTTCTTGTAAAATAAGTTGATACTCTTGTTAATATGTCCATCTTGGAGAGCTTTAGAAACAAGTCCGTTTATAGTACCAAGCTTAGATGCGGCTGTAAGTTTGATCTGCTGATGCTTTTCAACTTTCTTTAAAATAATTTTGCTAACTCCAGTGCTAATAAAACTTAGAACACCAGTTGCAACTGCGGTAAACCCAAGGGGCACCGAAGCAATAATTCCAATACCTGTCAATGCAGCCGTGCCAGCTGCAACAGAAGAAGCAACAGATGTAAGACCAGCTCCAGCGTTTACATAAATCGCTGCATAATAAACAGATTTATAACGACGCCTGTATCTTCCTCTTGCTTCAAGTTCTTTTTCAAGAAATTCACGTATATCAGATATTTTTTTTAATCTAAATGTGTTGCCTTTATCTTCTTAAGGATTAATTTGAGATCAATCAGGATACAAAGGAGTTGCTGATGGTACAGATTTTTTCCCATGTTCTTTGTATAATATATAAAATATATTCTTATTTAATATAATGTGGATAAGAATCGAAGATGAAAAGTACGATAAATACGTCCAAGAAGGAATGGATCTGACCGAAGCTAAAGAAAAGGCTTATTGGAAGACATTATGGGCGATCAAGCGGCATTTTTTCGATTCCTTCGGAATCTTCTTAGAACAAAAGCTAGGGCTGGACGGCGACGATACCTACGATACTATCCTTTCGGACGTTGAGGCAGATGCCGAGAATATGCGCGCGGAAAAGGCGGTTAAGAGGAACTTACCCAAGCACAAGCATCACTTCGCGGCTCTTTTTGAATACGACGAAGACACGATCGCGGACATCGAAGAAAACCAAGATCCCGAGACGGAGACCCTTGCGGCACCGAATGATCAAAATCCGACTTCATACCCGAATAAAATATTCGCCTAAAAAAACAAATTTTTAGTCCGTGTTTGCTTATTTATGTTGTTTATGGTCGATATTATACGGTTCGGATCCCAATGCATTTCCTATACGTTTTTCTCGCCCTTGTTTGTTTAGCCCTCTCTACTCTAGGGTCGATGTTACGGTTCGGAACTCTATGCAAATCCTATACGTTTTTCTCGCCTTTGTTTGTTTATGGTCGCTATTATACGGTTCGGAACTCTATGCATTCCCTACGTGTTTTTCTCGCCATTGTTTGTTTATGGTCGATATTATACTGTTCGGATCCCAATGCATTTCCTATACGTTTTTCTCGCCATTGTTTGTTTAGCCTTCTGTACTCTAGGATCGATGTTATACGGTTCGGAACTCTATGCAATTCCTATGCGTTTTTCTCGCCATTGTTTGTTTATGGTCGGTATTATACGGTTCGGAACTCTATGCAATTCCTATACGTTTTTCTCGCCATTGTTTGTTTAGCCCTCTGTACTTTAGGAACGACGTTATACTGGCCGGGCTAGTATTTCTCCGTTCGTTAGCGTATATTATTTTGTTCGAGCCTATTGTGCGTTGAACTTGTCCTCCTTTCGTCTCGGTTTTAACCTCGAACTTGAGAAAAAGTATATACTTGTCGTGCTCGTTGCTTATTTATGTTGTCGTCCCCAAGTAGCTTAATCGGTAGAGCGTTCGACCGTAGTTCGAATGGTTCGTGGTTCGAATTCACGTTTGGGGATTTCCTTTACTTTTATCTCAAAAACAGTTATAAAGGTTTCGTGGCGCAATGGCAGCGCGTCTGACTCCAGATCAGAAGGTTGCGTGTTCGAATCACGTCGAGGCCATATTTTCGTTTTTATTACCTCTCTATTGTCGCGTGTAAGCGCGGTTTCGCGTAAAAAATTATACAAAAATGTCATGAAATTTTGTTCGTTTTCCACAATTTTGTCAAATCTTATCCTAAAATTCGAAACGTCAAACTTACGTCCTATTTTATTTATTTCTGAACCAAATTCACACAATTCTACGCATCACGCCCGAGTTTTACTAAATTGTATCCTATTGTACTCTTCTTTTAAACTAGATTTACCAAAAGCGCTCAATTGTGCCCGAAATAATCGATATTTTATTCGGTTCGACTCAAATTTACCCCAAAACGTACCAAACCGAGATAGTTATTACCTTAAAAATGGCTCAAAACGAGTAACATTGCCATAAATTAGGTTTGAAACACGTCGAAACCGGTTTAAACTAACGTAAATTTGGCTCAAGACGCCTTAAAACGTCATAAAAAGGGCCTAAAAGCGGTAAAAATCACCGAAAATCGATAAAAACGATAAAATCAATAAAATCGATAAAATCAATAAAAAATCAATAAAATCGATAAAATCAATATTGTACTTCACCTTGATCCTCGACGTTCAACTTGAATTTTGTTTTATGCAAATTTGAATTTTCCCGCCCAACCGCCGTTTTTGATTTTTTATTTGTGCTTAAATTTTCCGCTCAACCGCCATTTTGATTTTTACCCATCATGCCTCAAACCGGAAGTTCCGCCATTTTGGGGTCAAAGGTCAAATCCTCATTTAAGCACCCACTTACTACTCCCGAATATGTCCAAAATTATCCCGAGAACAGGATTATGACACCAACTGTAGCATTATTTTGCAGTTTTTCCAAGACTTCCTACATCATTTTTAATAATGATGTGTGTATCAGAATTAAATATTTAGCGTATATAACTTTTATTGAAACGAAACTCCAAAATCTTGATTTCTTTTATTTTGTTACCTAAAGCATCCCTTAATGGAATCATTTTGATTGTTTCGTAAAGAAAAGAAATGATGTCATGCTTTCATAATTATCAATGGTCAATTTTAAGGATGTTGAGGAAGCCACCTCTATTGTCGAATATTTTTGCTCTCCAGTTTGAAAGTAATTGGTCTGTCGTTATCAAAATATTCGTATCTTTTCAAGGGGAGAACTTGGACAGTGCTTGTTTTTGAAGGGGAAAACCAGGACAAAGCTTGTTTTGAATCAGTTATTGTTTGCCATGAGTCGAAAAGCGACCAAAATGAAAACATATTGACTCAATATTTCACATATGCAATATCCGATAAAAAATTTTTAGAAAATAATCCATACTTTTTATTTTTTTTTCATATCCCAAAGTATGTAACCCTATAAGGATATCAGTCATCATCATATCACAGTAACAGCTGAGTTATCTATAATTTTTTTTTACAAATATTATCAACGTAAACTACAGGGGGAAGTCATCAGACTCTATATTATTATAATTAACGCTAAATTAAACAAAATTATAGACTAATACTTCTGGTAATCGAGGGTTGGCCTTTGGCCTCCCTTGAGAAACATATTTGTCAAGCATGTAAGTTGATGCAACCAATTATATAACTTTTGCACTTTACTCCCTAAGGATTGAGCATTTTTAATTTACTTGGATTTTATTAAACACTAAATTATAATCAACATCATGTATGATTGATGAAGCCAATCAAAGCCAATACGTATACTCATTTGCATCAGAAACTATCCACGAATAGCACAAGCCGCGTTCAGACGGTCGGACTTAAGTTGCTTATGACCGGTCATAACTTGTGTCGGTATTACTGCCCTAGCATGACTAAAGCCGCGTTCAGACGGTCGGACTTAAGTTGCTTATGACCGGTCATAACTTGTGTCGGTATTACTGCCCTAGCATGACTAAAGGACGTAAGTGATAACTTCCCTTGTATATAACTGGTTCACGCACATCCCTTGACAACAGTGTATGCTATACTTTAATATGGTGATCAGTTCGATCATGGTTCAAAACCAGAAAGCGTGAACTAGTTGTTAGGGTGATAATCGGATTACACATAATACTTCGAGACTGATGTACCGGTAACAACTAGTAGCGCTATCATTTTCTACTCCAAAGAATGCAAATGAGCCAATTGAATACAATGGTATGCTCTGCCGCACATATAACAGGGTACTCAACAACGGAATTAAAGCTCATTATCCTCATTTGCATTCTTATGACCGGACTTATGTCTGGTCTTCATCGGGTATAAATGCGTCGGATATAAGTCGCGCTATACCCGATAGAGTTAAATCCGACTATTGTTCTCACTGCAAATTTATGTCCGACGCTTTTACCGACACAACTTCTGACCGGTCACAAGCAACATATGTCCGACCGCCTGAACGTGGCTGAAGTTTCCAACATGAAATTTTTTGATTTTCTGGTGACCTAACTGACTCCTACTTTTGTTTGGCGGAAATTATAAAACAGCATTTCGTAAAAAATGTCACTTACTTCTTTTTGTCATGCTAGGACAGTAATACCGATACAAGTTAGGACCGGTCATAAGCAACTTAAGTCCGACCGTCTGAACGCGGCTACAGACGTCTTTATTATCAATAGTAAAACATGTCATTTTATTAAGCTTGTGAAGCATAGAAGATGTATAAGCGATTTTGTTTTGCAATATAGTATAAAATTAAACAGTATCTGCCGCTATCAAATGTCCGTATATTTTAAAGGGGAAATCAAGATAGTTCTTGGTTTGAATCATTTATTATTTTGTGTAAGTCGTCAAGCAACCACGATGAGAATGTATAAAGAGCTTATTGACTCAATATGCAATATGCGACCAAACTTTCTAAATAGATTATATTCCAGACAAGTCTTTGTTCTGTTCTTTCTTTTTGCATACATATTCAGTTTTAAATCTTATAGGAGGTAATCCTACAGGGTATAAGTATTGTTAATAAAATGTAATAAAATATTTATCATAAATGCGATATTATCAAGTCTTTGCCAGAAGTTTCCCTTTTATTAAACTAAAAGAAAAAATGGAATTCGTGTAATTGGTTGCTGTCATTGCATCAGATGTATTCATAATTAATTTATTGGTCAATCAGAACAGGGTTATTATATGAATTCCTCTGTTAACTACATGAATGTAACTTTAGATGACAACGTATTTGACAGCAGTGAACCATGACTAAAATGTGAGTATATTTCCTAAATTAGCTTTCAGTTTGGAGATATGAATTTTGATCACATGTACTTGCATCAATCAAAATGAATTTATTTAAAAGTAGTATACTGCAAATGTTGCCGAACACCAGACGCTAAGTGTTCTAATGGCACATTTGGTTGACACTCACGATACATTATCATTGCATGCTGTCTATAATATAAGAAAGCTACTCTTTCAAAATTTCAGGACTAATTAAAATTGCTCATATTTTCCTAAAAATTATGAGTATGACACATATTTTACATTTGTTATACTTTTATAACACCTGACACGTGTTCAAAACTTGGAATTTGAACACGTGTTCAAAAGTTGATATTTTGAACGCAAATGTTTAACATTTGAATGCACACGTTCAAAATATATATTAAAAAAAAACATTGCAGTAGTAACGGTATCAGTCAATGATTTTTAAGGCGTGCTCACAAATGATAATTTGGTCATGACTATATTTTCGCTCGCTAAGTGATTCACTAAGTGAGCGTGAATATTATAGCCATCACCAAGTTTTCAGGTGTGAACACCCCCTTATTAACCATAATCTGATTTTTTAAAGTGATTCACTAAGCGAGCGAGAATATAGCCATCACCAAATTTTCAGGTGTGAACACGCCCTTATTTACCATAATCTGATTTTTTATAAAGACAATCTTTGGAATAATTATTAATAGCCCCTACATTATTCGCATCGAAAAGTTATGAAATATACCTTTTTAAAACTATTCGCTAATAATTAAGATTTAATATAGATTTAATTATATTAAAATTATACAAGACAGAGTACTTTTTTTGCGACGTGTTTGGATAGTAAGAGTTAATTGCATTGCATTAAAAACCCAAGGCCTAAGTACAAGTAAAGCTAATGTCAAATAAAGTGTGTAATAACTGAATCTTTATATCTGTACTCCATTAAAGTAAGATAAACACTCATTATACTTTTCTTACGACTGACATTGTTAATTACCCGTCAGTTGCATCGTGTTTATATAATCACATAATTGCACTTTAACTTAACACATGACGAATAATCTTTAATTCACAAGGAAAACAGGTGACAGTTCGGTATTCCTTCAGGTTATTGATCCGACAGTTTTTGTTCAGACATTTTTTTTCTCCGACATTCCCCCCCCCCCGACAAATTCGGAGTATCAACCTGTGGGAGAAAAGAACCATCGGAACAAAAACATGTCGGATTAATAATACAATTTAAAAAATACGAAATCACCAATACTCATAGAAAACCTATATGGTTGAAGATGATTGAACTTAAAGGAGCTTGGTCCGATTGCTTCCGATTGAATACCGACCTACACCCGGAGAAAACGTGCATTTTAAGGCACCAATTGTGCCTTGATATTGTTAGTGTTTGTTCAAATGTTACGCAATATATTGAGGACTATCGTTGAAGGGTCATCAACTTCAAATATCAGATTTTGTACTGCAAAATTAATTATTATAGTCATACAAATGTGACCGTCCAGCCCGTGTGAGCAGTAAATGCCAGAAACTTCATTTTTCGCTACAGGTGAAAATACATGTCAAGGTCGTAATTTGCTGACATTGATTTTTTGACAGATTCACAGTCCTAGTGCTTACTACAAAATACCAGCAAAGTTTCATTTCAAGAAAATAATAGGAAATGTGAAATAAATTGGCATATTCTTAAGACGTTCAACATAAAAAATATAGGGCTTACTAATCTTTGAATGCATTTATCTCACTTATACGTTTTACTACCTCACAACCTATGACGGACAATATATTGACTTCTGGAAATCGTGTGAAGTTCGTTAAGGTGTCATTTTAATCCTTAAAGCATGGTCTTTGCAAATAATTAAAAAAGTGAAAATAACAAGAGCTGACATTTACTGCTGTTTTGGGGTGGACGGTCACATATACGCATTTTTGATTTGTTTTTTTAGTTATGATCAAAAAGCAAAAATGATGCATTTTATTGTGTTACACTGTATTTTTCGCTTTAAAAAATCGGGAAATGCGCCATTCAAATGAACTTTATGGCCTTCATGTTTGAAATGTCCCCTCCTATTTACCTTATAACTGTTCTTTAGACATGAAATCCCAAGCTACTTTCAATGATCCGTAAATACAATGAATATCAAATATTTTGGAAGCTTTTAATCTCGCTTTAATAAACACAAAGCCTTGGTTTATTGATGTAATGGTCAATTAGTATTATATCGGTTACGAACCAATGCATGGTTCAAGTTTTCTTAAAAACATTTGGGAAGAGTATTCAAATAAATTGCTTGTAGAATCTGTAGTATGGCTTCAAACATAATCAACTCTACTTACTCACATTACGTTTAACCCTCGTCTTCCTGAGCCTTTTTTGTATCATGTCTTCCTGAGGGGGGTAGTTGGTTACCACCCCCCGCCCCTCCCCCGTGATTTTGAATTTGGCAACCCAAAGTTAATTTGTTTGGTACTTTAGTACAAGGTAGGGTCTCCTTTTTCCATTGATACCAAGATCATGAAAATCGGTCGTAATTATGACGTAACAAAGTATTTCCGTACCGGAAATTTTTTTTTCAAGAAATCGTTATAAAATTTCTGAATGTCCGATTTTCATCGGTTTTTTGCTAATAATTGAAGGAATCGACAATTCTAACATCCTGTAAGTTTCAAGTCCATATCATGCATATATTTTTCAAAATGGCGATTTAAAACCTCAGACTTTGACGGCTTACCATAGGTGGTACCCTTC
>JXSR01S028866.1:22549-42228 GCA_000969725.1 Ophiothrix spiculata
GATCAACTACCTGATCAACTACCTCATTCTTATCAATAAACGTTTTCTGCACCCTATTTTGATAGTCTAAATATCTTGATAATTTTCCAATTTCTTGAAATCATGACTTGGGGTATGTCACCATATAATTACAGGACTGTGATCCTTCGAATATTTTGGTTTTTACTCAGCTGTTTCTGAGATGGCACAAAACTGTGACTATATCGTAGGAGTTTAAAATTCTTCTTCACTCTAAATCGATCGTACTGCGTGCATGATTAACAATACACGACTACAGTATTTCAACTCTTACTTGCTTCGTATAAATGTTGACTTTCTACTAAACTTTCCCGGGGTTTCAAAATACCAGAATTGTGACCTGATGTGAAGTCCTTTTAGGTATATAGGTATATATATTGGACATATTGGTGTATTAGAAAATAGTTTGCAGCATTCAAGCAACACCATCCTACGGTCCATCCACCATAATTTGCAAACAATTCAACAATTTTGTAACAGAAAAGCACTACTGCCTTTAATTTTGCAATTAACATATTTCTGAAATACGACACCTGTTACAGTAGCTTACAGCAACTGCAAACTTCTTCGGGGGATAAAAGCTGAATAAATCAACAGAATCGTTTAAATACGAATACTATTTATATTAAAAAAGTGTTCAACAAGTTAAGAATCTAAAACATCCGTCACCATTTAGAGAAATTCGTGCAACTCATTAAATTGTGCAAATTAAACATGGTGTATATATGAACAAAGGATGTGTAAAACGTTCAATATTCAGTACAGAACTTGGACTCGACATTGAAAGCACTGTTCTGTTTGTGTTTCATACAATAATACATTTACAGGAAATCTTCGAACTACCATGTCATTTTATGTATATAATACGGTATTTTTTCTACATTCTGTGCCATTTTCAAATGGTCAAACCCGAGTCAAATTGACACACGGTAAAGATGTATTATTTGGATCCAACAGATGGTGCAACTAGCTTATCAATATCTTATCTAAATTTTTGTTAGTGACTTAAAAACCACAGTAAGCTTCTGTACGCCGGAAACGGTAAAATATCTAATGACATTACACCTGAAATTATATGTGCAAAATATGTATGAACAACCATCTGTATACTGAAATTTATGTAAGTTATAAAAATAACAATTTGAAATGAAAATCTGCCTAACAGTCCAACTACTCATTTTTCCCTGATAAAGTAAACTTGTTACACCTTAAAATTACCCAGCATTCCAATATTTGAAATTGTACCCTTTCCAAGTACGAAGATCAGCATAGTGCGTTTCTCTGAAGCGTGACTTTACCAAGTGCGTTTTTGTGTTTTAAAAAACCGTTAAACTACAGCACCACATTTTCGGTCAAAAATTGAATTTGGTTCCCCTTGGTATCTTTCATGAAACATAGCTTCATAATGCCACCATTTTAGAAATCTATTTTATAAAGGTCAATTTCTTCGTAAACTGTTTTTTTTTTTTTTTTTGTGATTTTGATATTATTACTCCAGAGGCTATTTGTTCCTATCATTGCTATGCTTGTGAATAACCATTGTTTTCTGTTTGATTAGTTTTTTTAATCATCCCGCATAATTGAAACATTTTTGATACCCCTTTGTATACTGTATAACAATATCAAGAAAATGTAAACACAGAGTTTATGGCTTAGTCGTTTTACCCATTTTGCCCGCAATACACTTCGGAGGGGTGGAATGCAGTACTTGAGGAATAAAAATATGTTATATTGTTCTCAAACTCTTGATGTATTTATAATGTAATCCAAAATGTATGGCAGAGTTATTCATCAGAATTGTTTTAATACAATTCCCATGTAATATAATGCTTAATAAGTCTTAAAAGAACCTAAAACATCTCTCACCATGCAACAAAAAGCTGTGCAAATTTAAATATTCTATACATATAGAACAAGAATGTTCAAAGCGTATGATATTCAGTACAATAGTTGGACTTGTCTTTGAAAGTACTTCCCATTAAAATTGGACTTAATAATGAAAGTAGTTGGGATGGCGAAATGGCCTAGGAACTTAACAGTGGCCCTGAATTGACGCCATATTGTTTTCATTAAAATGTGGGTCTAATTAAGTTTTGATAATTAAAGAATAAGTGCTTTAAATATGACGGCTACGACCATTGTAACCTTTCTTTGATCACAAAAATTGGTGTATAACTCATAGTTTGAAAAATTACCACTTATGACGTTACACTCGACTGCACGCAGGTTTTTGATGACAGGATCGTCGAAAAATGCGTTAGCAGTATCAATCTAAACGCACACGCGCATTAGGCAAATCTGAAGTAAGACACATGATATAACATTAATCAACGAGTCTTGAATAACACACTTTTCAAGAGACATAGGCTGATTAATTTAACATCTGATCCTCGACAGATATCAGCTCTCAAAGAATTACTTATTATGAGTGGCAATGTAAAAGTGAGCAGTCGCTATCATTTAATTGCATGGCTAGCCCCATAGTTGTTGAAATAAGTGTCAATTCATCAAAATAATCAAAGAAAAGACACCTGAAAACAACTTTATAAAGATACAACTAGCATAACGATGTTTTCATGCCGACGTTTTGAAAACGCTATTAAAATTTTGCGCCAAAACCAGAGTCGACGATGTTGCAATACTCATGATTAGTGTGTGTACAATACTAATTTCCAACTGTCTTTCAACTCTTATTTGTTTAGTATAAATGTTGGCTTTCTACAAAATTTGCTGGGGTTTCAAAATACCTGTATTTGTAACTGATATTTAGGTATACATGTGTTGTTAATAATGATAATAGTAATAATAATACCAATACTTTTTTTTATAGAGTGCAATAACATCAAACTTAATGAACTCAAGGCGCTTTACAATAAAAACATTTACAAACATGGTAAAACTGATATATCTACAGTAGAGCAAGGCAATATAAAACACATTCAATGAATATTACATAGCATATATTAAAAGCCTATAGAAAAGGCATGATGAAAAAAAAAATGGAATAAACATTAAAATATAGGGTATAAGTTAAGAACCAGTGACATACTGCACTTATTGGTGTATTAGAAAACAGTATTAAAGCAGCACCATCCATCATGATTTTCAAATGAATAAAAAAAATCATAACAGAGGGCCAGTACTGCCTTTAATTTTGCAATTAACATATTTCTATAAGCACCTGTTACAGAAGCTTATACCAAAACTATTTCTATTTATGAAAAGTGTTCAACAAGTCAAGAGTATAAAACACCCTTCACCATTTAGAGAAATTTGTGCAACTCAGTGAATTGTGCAAATTTAAACATGGTGTATTATGAACAAAGGATGCGTAAAGCGTTCAACATTCAGTACAGAACTTGGACTCGTAATGATAACCTCCTAAAAACTAACTTGCTTGAAATATAGTGAAAAAGAAAAGAAAATATGTAGAAATGGCCCAACAGGTTTTACAAGTACGAGGTCATTCAAAAAGTTCTACCTGTTGTATCATAACTTGTGTTATTTTAAAGGTAGCTACTATAATTTTAACAAATATAGCTACAGATGGTGCAACTAGCATATCAATAACTAATCTAGATTTTTGTTAGTGACTTGAAAATCACAGTGAGTTTCGGTACACCGGAAACGGTGAAATATATAATGACATTACACCTGAAATTATATGTGCAACTTACGTATGAACAACCATCTGTATACCAATACAAATTTGAAATGAAAATGTGCATAACAGCCTGACTACCGTTTAACATGTTTAAATACCAATACTCATTTTTAACTGATAAAGTAAACTTGTTACACCTCAAAATTACCCAGAATTCCAATATTTGAAAGGATGCCTTGTACCCTCTCCAAGTACGAAGATCAGCACAATGTGTTTCTCTGTAGCGTGCCTATACCAAGTGCGTTTTTATGTTTTTGAAAAACCGTTAAAGCTACAGCCCCACTTTTTTTTCGGAAAAAATGAATTTGGTTCCCCTTGGTATCTTTCATGAAAATATTTTTGAAACATTGCTTCATCTTCTTTTATTAAGGTCAATTTCCTCGTAAACTGTTACTTTGGTGATTTTAATATTATTACTGCAGAGGCTATGTTTGTTCCTAGCATTGTTATGCTTGTGACATGTGTGATAACCATTATTTTCTGTTTGGTTCAGCTTTGTTAATCATCCCGTATAATTGTATGTTCTTTCCTATGTTTTATAATTTGTTTTACTGTAGAGCAATACTACATAGCTATATTATGGCTTTTTCAATTCGTTGTACTTGAATCACTTTTAAAAATATTGCATATATTTGACCGTTTTGTGTGTACCAAAACTTGCTGTGATTTTCAGGTCACCTAGAGAAATCTAGATACAATACTGATATGATTGTTTTATGATGTGTAGGTAACGTTCTTAACTATATGTTTGCCAATATTCAAGTACTTAACAATTTATTAGAACACAAATTATGATACAACAGGTAGAACTTTTAAAAAGACCCTCGTACATAAATATTTTTACATTAAAGGTATCCCAAACTTCTTCTTCTTTTTTCCTGCATCGTGTTAAATAATTAATTTACCTTTGAATCATGATCCAATATTTTTTGTTTGCAAAACGATTTTGTCAAGCCGTACTGAATATCGAAAACCATTCCACCATCAACTGCAAAATCAGTTTGCTAATAAATAATTAAAGAAATATTTATAAAAATGTAATTCTAACATATTCTGTAACATTAAGGTCCATGCTATGCAGATATTTATCGAAATTGCGACTTTTATTTTTGAGGTGGCATTTGCCCTTACCTACTCAAGAGGTTAAAAATAAAATGCTCTGCCATAACCCCATATTAGGTGGTACACCTAACTTTTCATTAAAATGACAGCAAAGGATTTTGGTTATTTTGTTTTAATACGTTTCTTTCCATTCGCCGAAAAACCGTTGAAATCGTGGTACACCTTCCCCCACTTAAAGGCAGATGGAATATAATCAAGGACTTTCGTTAAATTAAAATATAAAGTCCCATTCATCGTAAAGAAAATATGATTTAATCAACTGTTAATGATTTAAATGATTTAATTCTAAATAGTTGAAACAAAATGTGCTTCTCAGTTTTAATTAAGCTAAAAACACTAAAAAGATCGATTTTGAATAAATAAAACCTCGCGGATACTGATTGATTGAATCTATACCAGCTGTAACTAAATAGGAAGCATACTTATTACTTTCTAAGAAATGTTGTAAATCAATTCATAGAGAAATAAAGTGAAAAGTTTATTAAATACATACATGGTCATATGACGTTACCTTTGCAAGGGGGTGCAAGTATTGAAATAGCAGTACAATCCTTTTCTACAATAACTGATAATTTGTTCAATATGTTACACAAAACCAAGCTGCTTTACTGATTTAAAGCAGCTGAATTTAAATATGAATCGTTACAATATCGTTTTCTCAGAAAACAAATACGAATCCTCATTGTGATATATAAGACATATGTACTATCACGATGACTGTTATTAAATATGATAAGCCGCAGAGTTTATTTATATGTGTTATTTTATTTTATCCAAGCTTTGTGACAAAAGCAGAAAATTTGAATTTTTGATGCAGTTTATTCTTATTTCTTTTATAATTATATAACAGAAATAGATAACAGATTTGTTCTATTTTTTTTAAATGTCTCCATAATCAATTAACATAGAAATGCAAAAACAAACAAACAATAAACATTCATACCTTTCCACTGGAAGATCGGATTAAAAAAATCAAACACTTTTTGATGACTTTTGGATGACACCAGCTTTTATATTCAGACCATTTTAAATAATGTATATAATAATTTTAAACGTTTCTAAGATAAGACTCCTGTGACAATCATCGTATAGGGCCAGTGAACCACATAAAATCAACGAATACACATAGACAGGGTGGACCAATAAAAGCGTTATTGAAGTTCAATGTCGCGTAACTTAAAATTGGAAAATAATTTGAGAATAATATTTATATATTTATAAACTATGGTATCTTGTCCATGTATGGTGAAAATGTCATGTCAAACAAAGCTTGCATTGCAAAGTTATTGATATTCGCGCTAAAAACGCTGATTTCCACTTTGTCCACGGCCGGGAATACTTTAATGTTCGATAGAATCATAATTAGGTTTACAATCAGCATGTTTTTTACTTCTTTATGGCGTTAATGCTTTTCATCATTGTATTAAAGGTGCATATCATTGACGGTACTATTGCATCACAATGATAAGTATGGTGTACTTCCATATAATCTAAAGAATTTATTGGGCGCGGAATTCAAATCGGCAAAGGCAGTGCATGTATTTGGTCGTTTTCATAACGTTGTTTTGGTAAGGCAGATAATCAAGACAGATATTAAAACCAACGCTCATTGTGTGCACCTGTGTAAACTTGCCCCGTGGACAAACCTGATTTTGACTCTTTTTGCGCAATTGACAATAACTTCGCAATGCCAGATTTGTTTGACATGAAATTTTCATCATACAAGGACAAGATACTATATATAAAAATTATTCTCAAATTATTTTCCAATTCTAAGTTACGTGACATTAAACTTCAATAACGCTTTTATTGGTCCACCCTGTATATATAATACTGGTCATGATTGTTCTTAATAAAACATCACTTTACGAGGAGGTATCAATTTTTTGTAAAGATCACCAAAAAGAAAAACAACGAGAAACCTAATGCTATAATGCGATCCTTGAGTCATATTTTCATAGCCAATGTGCAAAGCAACATATCCCCCCTTAAAACTGTCAGTCCAAAGAACGATATAGTAGAGATCATGTTATAGCCAACAAATCCACCTTGTATTTCGCTAAAAATCAACATTTTCAGGTAGGCCATGCTTTATCACGTCATTATGATGTCATTTGTCGACAGAATCCATCATTTTGGTATCAATAGAAAAAGAAGATCCTAACGTACCCTATGGTATCAAACGTCAAACTTTGGGCACCCAAGATAACATTGAGATATTGGGCTATTGAGCCAATATTTACCCAATATATGTTGAATATTGGTCCAATATTGGCTACAGATATTGGTCCGATATTATATGCTCATCTGCCCCAAATTGGTCCAATATTGGGTTGGACCAAAGTCGGGGCAATATTGAGCCATTCCTTTTAAACAGATATTAAACCAAAATTGGGAATATATCAATTTCCCATTGGCAAAGTATTGGTTGCCAATATTGTACCAACGCTTATTTTTTTTTTATATTGAGCCAATTATTTGGCCAACAACGTGCCAATATTCTGCTAATAAAATTGATGCTTCTCTGTCATTTGGATCATCAACATGAAAATTAAAGTCACCAGTGATGAGGAGAGGACAAGTTATTGATGCGATACTTTCTAAGAAAGTATTAAATTCACGAAAAAATATTGATGCTGAATGATGCTTATCTTCTGTTTTCTGGGGGCGATATAAAATGACAAGACGAAGAGGTTTTTGCAAATGACTTTTAGTAGATGTTAAGTAGTCAATATATTCAAAGGATTCAAATGTCTTAGGTTCAGTTTTACGAATTTTGAAAGAAGAACGTAAACAAACACAAACACCCCGCCTTCTCTACCAATACGAGGAATGTGGTGAAGATCATAAGTAGGAAGTGTTGAATATTATTGAAGTCTGCAATGGGTTGGTCATCTTTATGTTTTCCAGTTAACCAGGTTTCAGTAATACACAAAATGTCAAGTTCATGCGTTAAAACAAGATCACATACAATATTTTGTACCAATGTTGGGCCGATTTAGGCTGCAAATGGTATGCCAATAACAGAATGCTGAGAGAATGCCAAGATTGGTCCCATAGTGTTTTGCAAGATAATGCCAATGCCAAGATTGGCGATCGAAAATCAATATTGGCCCAATATTCAAATGTTATCTATATGGGATGTCACAATATAATCACTTAACTGCAACCCTTCAAATTCAAGGATTTAATCACGCCACGTATCTCAGATTTCTCTATGTAGTTTATCAAGTTAGCAGGGCATGTTCTTGACATCTATTGCTTCCTGTAACGAAAATATTAATGATAGTAACATCATTTTTTCACCATAAAATACATACAGATGAGTGGTCATCTTGACTAAATTTCACTGATATAGCTTCTTCTCTTCTGGTTGATCTTTAAACATTTTTGATACCCTCCCCCCCCCCCTTCGTATACTGTACTTATAAAGATATCAAGAAAATGTAAACACACAGTTTCTGGCTTAGTCGTTTTACCCATTTTGCCCGTAATGCACTTCGGTAGGGTGGAATGCAGTACTTGGGAAATTGAAATGCGTGGTATTGTTCTCAAACTCTTGATGTATTTATAATGTAATCCAGATTTTATGCAGAATTATTCATCAGAATCGTTTTAATACAATTCCCATGTAATATAATGCTTAATAAGTTTTAAAAGAACCTATAACATCTCTCATCATGCAACAAAAAGCTGTGCAAATTTAAATGCTCTATGTACTGTACATATAAGAACAAAAATGTTCAAAGCGTATGATATTCAGTGCAGAAGTTGGACTTCGCTTTGAAAGTACTTCACATAAAATTGGACTTGATGTTGAAAGCAGTTTTCTATTAGTATTTCATACATTTTTGGATTATTCCAATACCTTTAAACTTCGTCTTTCCTCGCCATTTATGTAACACGTTTCTCGGGGAGTGTCTTTTTGACAAAAAATTCCCCTCAATGGTAATACTCAGTTCATTTTTTCCTATTCCAAGAACAGATACAATGCTGCACCACGATGGGGAATTTCACGTTCGTTGTGTTCCTCAAATTGACATCATGTGTTGCTGCTAATCAAACGATGAAGTCAATTCTGAGATACAGCCGGCTGTATGAAATAAAAAATAGTCGGGAGGTAATTTTAAGATCTGGTATAGCTTTGGATCTATAAAGTATATATTGTCAACAATCAGATTGAGATTGACCATGTCAGATTCATTCATTCCGTTGGGTAATCGGATAAGTACAAAACACATACATTTTTACCCGATGTATACAATCAGAGGTATTTATGTCATCACATTTTCCGATACACATTATGGCATACCATATTTCAATAATCAACAGTTATATATAAGTATAATTGCCGTATTTCTAAAGAACGCATATTGTAAATTTGAATATATCTTTGCTATATTCGACTATTTCTGAGTGTTATTAGTATCTCCACTTAACCCTTAAAGAGCCGGGCTTTTTCGACCCATCTTGACGAAACATCAAGTGTAATGTACTGGTGGATAGCTAGGACCCTCATGAGTCCATTGGTACCAAAAATTTGAAATCGGACCTTGCATGACGTCACAGTGACGTCATAAGTGACGTCGCGTCAAAAACGCGAAAATCACCAAAAATCGCCAAAATCGTGGTTTTTCGCAATTTTTTCGAGCAAAAGTTGCAATTTTTATCAATAATGTGTGTCAAAGTATACTTAGGCATGTTCTTACTCTAAATAAATCAAATAAATACAATAAAACATAGTGGAAGTGTATCATAATAACAAAAAACACGATTTGTATGTAATTTGCATTGAAAATCAGTTTTTGGTCAGTTTTTCGGTTGACCCAGCGTGCCATTACGGAACGCCAAATCCTAACCCTAGGTCCGATTTTCACAAAAATGGTCTTAAAAGAAGCGCAAGGCTTTAAGAAAAAAAGTCAAGAAGTTTCAGCGCGAAAAAATAACAACCGGCGGAGGTATAAAAAAAATTCCGCCCCCCCCGGCTCTTTTAGGGTTAAAAAAGGTCATTCAAGAAGCCGGCAGGTGGAAATAGAATGAGACAACACTTTTACTGCCTCCGCTTGAGTAGGGATATGTCATCTGCGATAACCTGCACATGCAAAGTTGCTAATTAAAGGAACTGTCCAACACATTTAAGAAGATTATCATTGATATGTTGCAGGTAAATTACTTCCGATGCAGCATTTCTTTACCTGAGGATATTTTTGACAAAATTGTGCGGTTTGGTATAAAAGCATGAAAAAGAAGTTTAACTTAAATACAAATTCAATAAAAGCAAAATTGTGCTTTAAAATATGACCTGAGTGTTGTTTTCTTCTTACATTACCCCAAATTGTTGTAATTTAGCTCAATTTTAGTCATTTGGCGGCCATCTTAAATTGTTAAAACCATGAAATCAGGCAAAAATAGTAGTAATTCATTAATTCAACCTAAATACCAAGTTTGAAATGAATATCTGCTATATAAATGACTAAAAAATACATTTTCAGAATCGCGGAGTTACAACAACCTCCCTAACTTCCGAACTTTGAACTGAATGTGGTAGGGTCGATTTTTTCCGCTAAAATAAGCAGAAGGAGGGACTTAGAGGTACATCAAGTCGCTTTGCGCTGCGCGCGCTAGAAGTTTTTAGCGACAGAAAAATATTCGGTAGAGGGGGGGGGGGACTAGGGTCAAATTGGCATTTTTTTTCCGAAACGACTTCGAGGGTATTAAAAATGTCATAATTTCGGGGTTTTCCAGTCAATTGTCAAAAATATGGTGTTAATTGTAAGCTAAAATTCCATCGCTTGTTCACAAAATATTTAAATTGCGTTTACAAATTCCGTATTGGCGCACTAACCATTTCAGGGGTATACTTTGTTGTGAGTCTTTAGTTGTTTTGGCTGGAACAACGGCTTTAACTTTAAAATTTACACAATCACATGGTCAAAAATAGTTGTTTATAAGAATACTTTCCTCCAAAAAGATTCGTATGTTTGAAGTTCAAAATGTTTAACCTACTGCCTTATTATATGCTTCTACACGGTTGCTCATATAGTTGGAATAAAAATATTTTTAGAACTTTTTAATGTAAACGTCAATTTGTGGTGAACATATATGGAAACTTATGTTACTGTTGGTCAGAATTGATAGGTAATCGTACTAATTATGAAATGGAAATCGTTCCCAGCGGTATATGACATCTTAAAAGGTTTTGAAGATGTCATATACCACCAGAGACCATTCGACGTTCACCACAACCCTATATTTGTAAATTGAGGGTCGTCGGAGGATCATTTTGTACTTTGCTTCCAAGCATTCTCTTGGCGCAATCAACCGTTACCAAGACATTCAATCACCTGATTCTCACTCTACTACAGATAAACATTCAATATGACCTTTCACCTTAAGCAAAGAAGTGATAGGGTCAAAGGCGGGGTCAAATCAAATTTGACCTCAAAATCACGTTTTTGACCCATTTTTGTTGTTTCCCCCTTCCCAGTAAATGAAGAAATTGATCACATTCGGAGTTCTATTTCACACCCTACAAGATTACCAATAAAATCTGACCAAAACAACATAAGTTGCCAGATATGTTCATCATAAATTGACCTTAGTAGTAAAAATATTTTTATTCCAACTATACGAGCAACCCTGTAGCTATCGGTTTAGAATTAAAAGCGTGTAAAAACGTCATAAATAAATTTAAAAAATATTTGTAAATGAGTGTGAGTATTAAAGTGAGCACAATACCTTGGGTAAGTTCGCCATAGTGCCAATTCAGCCCATGTATTAGGGGGTCAACTCGCCCCGTAGTCCCAGTTTTTACTTATCCTCGTGGTATACCAACAACACATAATACAAAGCGGATTTGATCCCATGAGATGTTAGGCAAGACTAGTACCATACCTCATGATCAACAATAACAACTAAAACCTGTAAAGTACTATCTTGACACTAGTAAAAAATTACGTTTGTTCAAAAGTTTACTTCTGTAACTCTAAACCTCGCTTTAATAATAACTCACATAAAAAGAAAAACTCGTTCTTATAATTTTTTGTTAAATTCGAAGCTTTATGTACCAATTATTTGCAGTGACATATTTACCTTAATTCACGTGAGCAGAAACCCCCCGTGGGCCCACCCCCTTCGAGGGCAAACTCAGATGATATAAATATTGATTTTATCATTTTATCTGATAAAGCATTTTCTAAGCTTTAAATTACACCTTCTTGTTAAAATTGAACAGAAAATCTGCTCGAAATTCTTATAATTATCTTTATTTTTTGCTGCCAATTTTCATCAGTTCATTGAAAAGTGTTCTGTCGCAAAGTCCCCCTTTTTCAATTGCCTATTTATAGAATTGGAAATTACACTAGATTGCAAGATATCATTCCCTCAGAGAAAAAAAAGATTTGAATAATTAATTTTCTTTAATCTAATAATTAATTAATCAAGAAAAACAAATAATTCAGGTTCACATAAAAAGTTTTAATTGTCAATATTTGAAAAAAAAAACAGTTCATCGGTTGCTCCATTTTCAATATACAGACTTGACATTAAATATGGAATATATTTATTCTGTTGGTTTCCTTCTTGAATAATCCACCATATCTCGGTATTTCCAATATCAGAGACTTGTGCTTTCTCATGTTCGTAACTAAACTTATAAACTTCTATTCAAGGACACGTTAAAGTTCACTGATGTGACACAGAAACGATGGGAAACTTGAAGGCGCAAATAACTCTGAAAATTAGGTCCGAAGCCGTGCACAGTAATATTATACAGAGGAAACTGAATTTGCCATAATTCCTTCCGTACGGTACCTAGAGATGTGAAACTTTACAGGGTTGATTAACACAATGTTAGTGATAATTTCTGATCAATCAATATTTACTCTGTTCTCAATGAGAAGCGTACAACGTCATGACTCTCCATGGCATTCTCTACATTGGTGATTGGAGAGTTCTTTGGGGTATCTCAGCCAAAGCACCAAACACAGCCCAACAAACCCCCTCACCTCGATTGATTGATATAATATGCTGTTGATTAAAGGTGATTCTTAACCCAGATGTTCTCAATAGGATTAATATCAGAAGATCTTACCGGACAAGGCAAGAACTCAACACACGGATCTTCCAGGAAAGTCCGGACTGTACAAGCACGACGGACGTGAGTGTTGTCATAGTGGGGCACAAAATTGTTTACAAAGATGCCACAGTGACTATCAAGGCTTCTAGAATGCATCTGTACTGGTGCTGATGGAGGCTGCCTTCCGAAGTGATCAGAGCCGATTTTCCACCTGCATGTGAAAACCCCAAGAAGACAACGTTACCTTCTTCTGAATGAATTGTTAATAGCATGTGCGCTTCAAGATAACCCAACTATGAAAATCTTCTACTCTCATGCGTCCATCTTGGAAGTATATTTCAAATTTAGCCTAAGCACTGGAGACAACGTTATTCCATTGATGGGACACAAATATTGAAAAGATCTGTGGCCCAGTCAAAGCACGCTGTGAAAGTTTTTTAGTCAAGATATTTTTGTCCAGTGGTTTTCTAACACGATCGCCAGTTTGAATCAAGCGAGAAATCACAAATGTTCTTAATACGAGCTTATTTTATGAGAGATCATGGTGTTCGATACTTGCCGTTTTTGGTAAGATCTTCAGATATGAACTCTATCGAGGACTTCTCGCCTGAAGTAACACATCGAAGAACAACAGGTTGCATCAAACCACCAATGTACAGGAATTACCTTAGGCTGTGCTTGATATTTAGGCTGGGATACCCGTCGGAACTCTCCAATCGAGTATGGAATGTCCGCATGGAGAGTCAAGGCCCTCTACGCTTCTTATGAATGATATAGCAAAAAAGTGACTGGTCATAATTTATAACCAACAATATGTAAAACAACCCTCTGAAATTTCAAGTTTCCAGGTAATGCATCGACGAAACCATGGCAAATTTAATTTCCTTAATTCCGTATTATTGTACACGAGTTTGGACCCAATTTCGAGAGGTTTTTATGCTTTCAAGTTCCCCATTGTCGCTGTATCACCTAAATATGCACAAAAGAGGTCTTGGTGTAAAGTTGACATGTATAGTTACAAACTTGAAGAAAAACACCTTTCTGGAGTTGTTATATACTGAGATATGACGGATTATTCAAGATGGAAACCGACAGAAAAAATATATTCCATATTTAATGTCAAGCCTGTAACTAGTACTAATAGTTAGTCAGAGATTCCAGAGAAAACATACGATTAAAATGGTATGATTACTGGAGTGGCAGGAATGCAAGTCCCCGGTTCTTATTGTCTGAGTTGTACAGTAAAGTATAGGTTAACAACTCTCACGCAACATTAGTTTCACGCTTTACTCCGGTTATGTCTATGGAAGACGGACAACCATTTCAGGGGGAGTAAGATTCCTTTTACATCGGTCTAATAAACAATAACCAATAACTCCAATAACCAAATCCAATATGAATTTTGTTTGTTTGTACAATTCAGCGTTCTAAAAGCGTTTACTAACGTGGAGAAAATCATTGATTAACCTCGATATATTTGACACTAGACCTACTTTTGAAACTGACACACTTATGCGGTACGGTGTTAAATCTCATAAACTGTATAAATTCATTTCTTTTTATTAAAGTTGTTGTTGTCTTGGTGAATAAAATACAGCGGCCGTGTGACTGAGCGTCCTAGGTACTATTAAATTGTGTACTGTAGAACGTATCACATATTAAGTATCGTGGATATCAAGACTAGGCTTAATCAAGACTACAGGGTGTCCCAGAAAAAAAACCTTACAATATGTGCGTGTAATTTTCTTGACTTTAATGGATAGTCAGAAAGTATGTAAAGGTTGCATTTTATAGCCCATGAATTGAGCTTTTATATATTGTTTGTTTCATTTCAATCGGTAGTATACAACAAAAGTTATGTTTTACCAAATATTTGGGTGGATTTTTGTCTGGTCCAATTTCATGATATAACATAAGAATGGGTCAGCTTGGAAAATGTATCATATATGTCTTTTTTTTACATCAAATTTGTTTATCTTTTCAGCACATATATAAGAGAGCATGTACGTAATAAGTGAGTAAACATTGTTACGGTTGAGTGAGCAGATCTATGACAATTCTCAATAGAGCTTCATTCAGGGGGAACTTACAAACTTCCTGAAATTGGACCAGAAAATATTACATTCAAATATTTGAATTCAAATAAAAAAGCAAACTACCGACTGAAATGATACAAGTTATCTGAAAGTTAAATTCATGGGCTATAAAACAAAAACTTTACATGCTTTTGAACTATCCGATAAACCTAGGACAATTACACGCACAGATTGTAAGGTTGTTTTTTTCTGGCACACCATGTATTATTGATATGCTGTGTTTCCTTCAGACTTCCAAACTAGGATGTATTAATAGCTTTCATTGTGACTTCTTTGGATTTGGATTAAAGCAAAGATTGTTTTGGGGTGTTCAATTGATTTTTTTATTTATATATATACACGGATACAACATATATATATATAGGATACAAATTCAATTAAAAAAATAAGGTTATTTTTTTTTCAAATCTGATCAATTGACCGAAGTTGCGCAATTTACCATTCTGAGAAAAAAGTGCTTAAATATCATATGTATGAGATTTCGATAATGAAATAAAGTTTGTCTTGATTTGATCTGATTTAATTACTTTTTTCTTGTGTCTTTTTATATTTTCCAGTATTCTACTATTGAAATCTACCTGTTCAGACTTTTGAAGTGGTAATAGATTTGAATAGAATGTTTTATCAATCCCGCTTATTAATGATTTACACATTGAAATAGCGTAGGTTGTTAGTCGGCTAGTGCTTTCTCTATACGAAATTTAATTATTTGCATAATATAGAATAATTGGAATATGAAACTTTGAAATTGTTCTTGCAATGCAGATCGTCTAATGTTACATCAATCCTCGGGTTTCACGAAACGTGAATATTATATAATAACATGTTTCGGTATTAGGTGTCTGTTATAAAAATCACTATCATGGTGAAAATGAGAACATGTTAGGTTTTAAAGAATCATGTGTTAATCTTTAAAAAGAATCTTAACTTTGACACTTATAATCTCGTATTGGAAACCCAAATGATTTTTCAAACTATTATTACCTCATCAGTTAGGCAACTAACCATTCAGCTTCTTTTTCATGTAAGTGATATTTTAATGATGTTATTTTACCGAAACAAAGACGACAGAATATACTTTATAGAAGTTTGTTTTCATAATTTTAAGTAATTGATTTAAAAATAGGTAGTTACGGAGGGAAGTAATATTGTATATGGATGTGTATAGCATAATCATATGTGTGCGACGGCATATTAAGTGACGGTCCTTGTGACCAAAATTTGAACCAAAAATACCGGATTCTGCAATATTTACACGAAGTTTTTGATCAGAAATATTTTTGATTCACTTAAAAAAATCAAATCATAGGAGAGGCTAAAGTTCAAAATTTCATTAAAGTGACTTAATCTTTGACTTTTAAGACGGTTGAGTGTTCAAATTAAGTGATACACTGAAATGTTCTTTTTGCTTCAACACCCATTTTGTCATACATGGCAACATTTCAATTACTTTGCATGACCCAATTTCGTTGAAATTTGGTAAGATTAAATTACAGTAATCGTCAATGGAAATACGTATGTCAGCCATTTCTCAGGTACGATAAAAGTGGCTTATTTTTTTAATGCATAGAAAATCGGCACAGACGATGCTCATGAATATTCATGAATTTGAGACACACACTTAAAAGGGCCCATTAATTCATCGAAATAAATCATAATTCAAAACAATGTTGCATATACATGTAAAAATGTTGTAAAAAAATCCGAAATCAGAAATAATTGAAACATTTTCGAAATAGATGTGAATATTTATACCAATTTCTACAGTAATTTTTTAATGAGTGAGATCCAATTCCGTCTTTGTGTTTTGCATAAAAATCTACGGTTCTGGACTTATCCATATTTTGACCATTTTGGTCAAAAAGAAAGCGACAACACTTTTTTAACAGGTATGCAAAGTTTTGGGTAGTTTTGGGTAAAACACGCTTCGTAGCAGAATGTGACGCTTGATCCCATGAGGTCAAATTAGATCAAATAAGAAATCACATTTAGCTTTTCGCTTTTAGTGCGGAAGGTCCCAGTTTCGAATCCCAACGGCACCCTTTTTTAACAAAGTATTATTTCTTCCATCGTATTACATATATTGTGTTTCCTTCAATAAATTACTTTTATAAAGAAATTGCGTTGGATAAGCATGATAAAAGCTTCTTCTTCTTCTTCTTCTTCTTCTTCTTCTTCTCCTCCTCCTCCTTCTTCTTCTTCTTCTTCTTCTTCTTCTTTTCCTCCTCCTCCTCCTCCTCCTTCTTCTTCTTCTATTTCTCCTTCTTCTTCTTCTTCTTCTTCTTCTTCTTTTCCTCCTCCTCCTCCTCCTCCTTCTTCTTCTTCTATTTTTTCTTCTTCTTCTTCTTCTTCTTCTTCTTCTTACATACATACATACATACATACATAGTATATCATATTTTGCAATTATGTGGCACTTTTAAAAGATTATATAGACGTATTTCCTCAGGCTTTTTGTGACATTTCTAAAACTGATCAAACAGCGAGATGCGTTTCCTTACGTATCAAATATTCATTGCAATAGCACTTTTTAGTGTATTAACCAGAATGATTTATTGTTGGAATATACAGCAGTACCCTCACGAGACTAAAGAAGAAATGCGTATATTTGTTAGTACTATGTTCTTTGCCGTTAAACATAGAACAAAATACTGCGGAATATGGACTAGAGGTATTAAATGAATGCCTGGGCGTAAGAAGTACTTAATAAGTCCACGTTATGCCAATTTGAATATCAGTGGTTTCATGGTCCCAAGGGGTCAAAAATATAGAAGAAAACCCTTTTATTCCATGAAAAAAATAGGAAGTACCGCGGAAGGTGGGGTTAGGCCATGTCGTTGGGGTGTGAGGGGGGGGGGGGTGAATCCCTGAACATTTAAAACATTATATGCATGCTATGAGCTTGAAACTTGAAGGGTATGTTGAAATTATCAATTCTCTTTATTAGCAAAACCCTACGAAAGTCGTTGTTTAGAACTCTTATAGCAACATTTGAATTTGGTAGCCAATTTCCGGGCGAACGGGTCATATAACGTCTTAATTACGTTATATCTTGGCCGATTATTGTGATCTTGGTATCGTAAGAGAGGGGAGTATATTAAGTACCTATATCTATTGATAGCAAACCAAGTTTATAATTTAGGAGGAAGGAGTGCAACAAACCCCTATAAATATAGTCTGGGTAGACGAAGGTTAAAAAACAAGGATGCTTGGCAACGTAAGTCTCCATATACAATGTAAACACGATTGTCTGGAATGAACACTGGAAACCTCAACTTGACGGCCCAACTAAGTAAAAGCTAGTTAAGCTGGTGCCCACTTGGACGAGCTTTTTCCCTAGTCAAGCTAAATTGACTAGTTTTAGGCTAGTCATTCGACTAGTGTTTGTCCAGTCGGTCTTGCTCGTCGACCCGACTAGACTATTTTAAACTAGTCGCTCGACTAGTTTTCGACTAGGTAATGCTCAGTCGGTCTTGCTCGTCGATCCAGCTCTAGTTATAATAAACAACCAGCATTAAGGGGGGGGGGGATACAGTGGTCAACAGTACGATTTTCAACGTCGATTTTCAACCATTTCCGCAATACCACCCAATATGGATGATATACCACCACAAAGCCCATGATTTAAAGTTTTGGAAAATGGTTGTTGTTTAAGTGTGGTTGCCATGGTAACCAGGCTTGGCCTCTGATTGGCCAAACACGGGAATAAACGTAACTCAAAAAACAATTGTTGCAGTACTTTCAAAACTTGGGAGGGTGGTACATAAGAACGATACAGTTGCCATGGTAACCGGGAGCCGACCAATCAGGACATTCTTAACCGTAATTCAAATTTAAAAATGGGTTTGTAGCCCTTTATTAGTTTAACATCTGTGCCAAATTTCATGACTGTACCATGTTTCGTTTATGAGTTACGCTTGTTCCCGTTTGGCAAGTTTGCGCATTTTCCTATTTTGAGATATTAACGAAAACATTTTTGAAATTCTAAAATTTGATAAAACTGAAAAAATTGATACTTTCATTAATTGTGGTTATTGTATTATTAAAGATAATTAATTTACAAACAATTTGAGCCCATTTTGATATAAAATTGGATGGATTGAGCATGATACAAAAAGATATTGGTCGAGCTATGAGATTTACAAAATATCGTGCGAGACGCGTAGCGTCGAGCTCGATATTTCTAAAACTCATAGCGAGACCAAATCTTTGAGTATTATGCGAAAAAATCCATCCAATTTTATCATTATTATGTTCAAAATCTGATATTTTGTATTCTGTCCGATATCCCTGTCCGATATTTTTGGATATCAGACAGCTCAGAACATAATAATGGTTAAAATCGGATAAAAAATAGCGGTTTTACAGATTTTTCAAAATTAGCAGAGTTAAATATTGCAGGTTAAGGTAAAATAAAGAAATACATAAGAATTGCGGTCAACCATGAAATTTTGATTGGATATGATATTTAACGTATTATCTTGATGAAATAATCAACTTATTTCAAAAAACATGCTAATAATTTGCAGAAGACTAATTTAAACTGAAAATGCTAAAAATCACAATCTGGATGTTTTTGCGATACAAATGTATAGGAAAATCATCGAACTATTTGTGACATCCAAACTTAAAACGATCATAACTTTGGAACCAAAAATCCGTTTGAATTCAAATAAAAAGCATTTGAAAGCAAAAACTTTGC
>JXSR01S028868.1:28450-41823 GCA_000969725.1 Ophiothrix spiculata
ACTTCCTAGTAATCCTTTGTTCTCAATGGGGGATATACCTACTTGACCTTTATATGAACCCCTGTGTTGCAATTCTTTATACTAGAACAAGTTTGGCCAAATAAATATTACTTTTGACTTATCAAATAGGCCATAGCAGTTTTAAATCATGTAATACATTTTACACAAGTCTTTAAATTACTTAAACAAATATTATTAATTTTGCTAAAATCAGGGGACTGTAACAATGGTTGCTCGTGGTAAAAAAAGTCTCATTGAGAACATGTGATTTCTGTGGCATAGAATATTATTAAAATGCTCCTTTTAAAGTGACAACATTATGGTACATTTTTTTTTTTCAATTTTGATTTGAATATTAAGATGATCAACATGCCCCTCCTTCGTTGCCCTTAACTCTTTTACTCCGGCAAGTAGTCACTGCTTTCTACAGCAGCTCGCAAAAGTGTGCACGATTGACCGGAATTTCTACTCTGACCCAATTTTTTCAAATTGTTCTATAAAAAATCTACAAGCCCGGATGGGTTGAAAATTCACCAGCAAGCAGTTGAAATTAAGAGCTCTCTAGCTCTACATTATATTATTGGCAAAGGGAACAACCATAGGGCTATACAATTATCGTATGCGATCATAAAGTGAAATGCCTGTAAGCCGCTCAGAGTGACTTTCCGTCAAAATAGGATAGATGATGAAAATTTTATTCTGGAGTGAAAGAGTTAAAAATTTTAAAAATCAAAATCAATATTTCAGACATCAGAATCAGTCCACATAATTTAAATGGATTTTTTGATATTCCGCAGAACACAGTGGGTTCACTTAGGCCTAAAATTCCTTTCTTAACAAACTGAACACTGGGTGGATATTATTTTAGCTAGATTTTGTTCATGTTGTTATCTTTTCATTTCAATCAAATCCATTCTTAATGCTGGCGATAGATACGTTGTGCAAAATACATAAATTTATATACTTTGAGAGAGGATAAGCAATTCTCTCAAACAGTGAAAACCTGTTATTTTGAATGAGAACTTTGCATTGAATAAACCTGGCATATATGTTGTCTTCTTTAAAAGACCCTTTGTGATCCATGATGCGGTTTTGAGAATGGCACTATCCTCTGATTATAATAATTCTTTTGATATGAAAATCTATTAAAACATGAAAATGTTTACTGTTAACCCTTTTCAGTCTGACCACTTTTTCCGCCCCAGGCTGAAGGCATTTTACCTGTAAACTGACTTCTAAAGTAAATTAAATTTATCTTTAGAAATATTCTACATAATTCAATGAAACATCAGCATAATAAACCTTTATGAACTGTATACATTGCCTGTGATAGTGTTTTGGAAGGTAAAAGGTGGTGAAATTAGTTATACTAAAGTGTTAGTTAGGGCGTACCCCATACGCCCTCAGCCTGAGCTGGCAGTAATTTAGGGCGTACCCCAAGACAGGAAAAGGTTAAAAACCTCAGGATTGATGACTTGTGAACCAATTAGCAGGTCATCACCAGTGATCCCCACAATCTCTTATCACCAGCAAGATGCATCATCTCTTGTGTTTACTATACAGACCAGTCTCAATGTACTGAAATCCGTAAAATGATAAATTACATAGCAAAAATGCCATGTATCTACTTACAATTCACAGAGTTGATGAATTTTGAACCTCATAACACATAATGTTATCCCGCACCCATTAGCAGGTCATCGCCTGTCATCCCTGCAAACTCTTATCACCAGCAAGATGTATCGTCTCCTGCGTTTGCTACACAGACCAGTCTCCATGTACTAAAATCCTTCAAATGATAAATTACATAGTAAAAATGCCATGTATCTACTTTATAGAATGCACAGAGTTGATGAATTTTGAACCTCATAACACATCATGATATCCCATACCCATTAGCAGGTCATCACCTGTCATCCCTGCAAACTCTTATCACCAGCAAGATGTATCATCTCCTGCGTTTGCTACACAGACCAGTCTCCATGTACTGAAATCAATAAAATGATAAATTACAAAATACAAATGCCATATATCTACTTAGAAACTTTAGAAAGCACAGAGTTGATAAATTTTGAACCTCAACACGTTATATTATCCAGCACCCATTAGCAGGTCATCGCCTGTCATCCCTACAAACTCTTATCACCAGCAAGATGCATCATCTCCAGTATTCACTACACACACAAAGCTGTCTCCATGTCAAAAAGCCTCATCAAATTCATAAATCTTGTATTTTGAAAGGATATAAATATTGCTATCAATGGTGCTGGAGCTTATTAACTAGAAAACCTGATACCGCGCTGCCGATCTCTCTGAATTACCGTATGTCTATATAATGGGTTATGTTTTTTTCTTGTCTAGCTTTTAGGAAGAAAATTGTGCTTGAGTTGATGTTTTCGATATTCAAGAATTCATTATAAAGTAAGGTGTCTTGATTCTATATATCATCATTTTTAATGGCACCCTACCCGTGTTTAGGGACTAACCTAGATTCCATTTGAGAACCACTTTTTTTTTAGTAGAAAAATGTCTTGATATCAGATGAAATATGCTAAAAATAAAGAAAAATGGTATATCTGGTGGACCAGGTGCTTGTTTTTAAGTATATTTCATTTTAAACAGTATTGTTATGCGTTATATGCTAAATAACAATGATGTAAAAGAGGGAAAATAACGGGGCTTGTATATATTAAAATTGACAATTTCAAAATTCAAGTTCTAAATGGATGTCATTCATCTTACATGAACTTATGTGTTTGCTTCATGAATGCTAAAGTAAAAATGCTTAAATTTTTTAATTTTAAAAGTCATTTTAACTTATGTGTATAATTTAAGAAAATCAAGATAAGGCTTTTTGGCCTACAATTATATAGCAACTTGACAAAAAGAAAATAAAGTCAAACCAATTTGATCAAAAGGGATAAATAAACAGGTGCATAAGTTGGTAAAACAGTTAAGATTGACACGCATTAGACAACAACCGCTCTGTATTCTACGCAATATGAAAAACATCGACCATCTTTTGATTCCACAAGAAGCATTGTAGTGATGCAGTGGGTATACTCAAAATGTGAGAAATGAAAACCGAGCTGGATTTTTCAAACGGCTGGTGTAGAATGATGGTAATGATTTTTATCTTTTATTTTGGGGTCAAAATTTAGCTGAGATTGCATATTTTTCATATATATGTCAATATTGATGGAATTTGAGGGCTCATTCTTGGATTTATGGGGATCAGACTGACTGTCCACTTATCTTTTGTGAGGTGTTTACATTGATATACCGGTACTTTAAAATAGGATATGCAATTCTCTCAAACAGTGAAACCCTGTTATTATGAATGAGAACTTTGCATTGAATAAACCAGGCATATATGTTGTCTTCTTTTAAAGACCCTTTGTGATCCATGATGCGGTTTTGAGAATGACACTATCTTCTGCTTATTATAATAATATTCTTGATGTGAAAATCCATTAAAACCTCAAAAATTGACACATTCCCTGCATAAAACACAGGATTGATGACTTGTGAACCCCATGACACATTTTGATTCCCCCGCATCCATTAGCAGGTCACAAACTCTTATCACCAGCAAGATGCATCATCTCCTGTGTTTGCTACACAGACCAGTCTCTATGTACTGAAATCCTTCAAATGATAAATTACATAGTAAAAATGCCATGTATCTACTTTATAGAATGCACAGAGTTGATGAATTTTGAACCTCATAACACATCATGATATCCCATACCCATTAGCAGGTCATCACCTGTCATCCCTGCAAACTCTTATCACCAGCAAGATGTATCATCTCCTGCGTTTGCTACACAGACCAGTCTCCATGTACTGAAATCAATAAAATGATAAATTACAAAATACAAATGCCATATATCTACTTAGAAACTTTAGAAAGCACAGATTTGATAAATTTTGAACCTCAACACATTATATTATCCAGCACCCATTAGCAGGTCATCGCCTGTCATCCCTGCAAACTCTTATCACCAGCAAGATGCATCATCTCCAGTATTCACTACACACACAAAGCTGTCTCCATGTCAAAAAGCCTCATCAAATTCATAAATCATGTGTTTTGAAAGGATATAAATATTGCTATCAATGGTGCTGGAGCTTATTACTAGAAAATCTGATACTGCTCCGCCGATCTCTGTGAATTACCGTATGTCTATATAATGGGTTATGGGTTTTCTTGTCTATAGCTTTTAGGAAGAATATTGTGCTCGAGTTGATGTTTTAGGTATCATAAAGTAAGGGGCTGTGGTTCTATATATCATCATTTTAATGGCACCCTACCTGCATTTAGGGACTAACCTAGATTCCAATTGAGAATGCCTGTTTCTTAGTAGAAAAATGTCTTGAAATCAGATGAAATATGCTAAAAATAGCGAAAAAAGGTATGTCTGGTATAGGTGCTTGTTTTTAAGTGTATTTCATTCTAAGCAGTATCGCTATGCATTATATGCTAAATAACGATGAAGTAAACAACACAATTTTCTGTTAAAACTATGATGGTTATCTCGGACTTCAAACAAAATTTTTGCTCCTAAACATTTGGTTGTGTCGTCACCAAATATTTGCAAGTGTTGGAGATATTTTATTTGAAGTCAATCTTCATTTTGACATCACGACCAAATGTTTGGTAGTGAAAATTTTGTTTGTAAGCCAACTATGTTTTGGCCCTCATACTTGTTATCTTCATTTGATAGTCTTAAACTACAATGATAAGCCCAGTATAGTGATTAACTTGAGCCTTCATAAACTATAATGGTTATCTTCAGTAGATAACCTTATAAACTATCATACTGGTTATCTTCAGTTGATAAACTACAGTGCATCTGCAGTAGATAGCTCTTATTAGCTTCATTCAACAGATAGCCTTCTAAGTGACAAACTTGAATTAGTATCAGACTACCCTTACGAAAATGTAACCATAAAAACGAGCCAATACAAGCTCGTTATCAGCTCGTATGCTCATTTAACATAAATCAAATACGAGCGCGTATCGTTTCAAATACGAGCGCGTTTCGTTTCAATTACGAGCGCGTTTCGTTTCAAATACGAGCGCGTTTCGTTTCAAATACGAGTAATAATGAGCTCGTTACGAGCTCGTAACGAGCTTAATTTTTTTCGTAAGGGTAGTCAATATATGCGATTCGTCATATCTAAAGGTTCTTGATTTTATATTATTTGCTGACCACACCACGATATTGTATTCCCACAAGGATATATTAAGTAAAATACCTCTTATAAATACAGAACTCCTTGAAGTAAGTAACAGGTTTAAAGCTAATAAACTTTCTGTTAATGCCAGCAAAACTAACTTTATGATGATGGGAACGCCTCACATGACAAATTGTGAGCTTGATACAGATGCTACTCAGAACGAAACAATTGTAAATGCATATAATATTGTCCTTGATGGATCTGAGCTTTCTCGTGTAAAAACAACCAAATTTTTAGGAGTAACAATTGATGAAAACTTAACTTGGAAAAATCACATTGATAATGTTGCAAAGAAAATATCATGCAATATCGGCGTTATTAACAAGATAAAACATTTTATTCCCAAACGAATATTATATACTTTGTATTGCTCATTAGTACTTCAAATA
Organism: Ophiothrix spiculata; assembly: GCA_000969725.1. Lineage (NCBI taxonomy): Eukaryota > Metazoa > Echinodermata > Ophiuroidea > Amphilepidida > Ophiotrichidae > Ophiothrix > Ophiothrix spiculata. Next base: position 34,084 of record JXSR01S028868.1, read on the forward strand.
CATTAGCTACGGTATTCTTGTTTGGGGATGTTCGTGCAAAACGTACTTAGACAAAATTCTTAAGTTACAAAAATGGGCAGTACGAACTATTTCCATACTGCACCTTTATTTGTAAGTAATAATATTCTTAATGTATATGATATGTTCAAACTTGAAACAGCGCTTTTTATGTACATTTACTCGAACAATCAACTACCAACTGGTTTCAAAAACTTTTTCATCACTAGATCTGAAATCCATAATTACCAAACAAGAAACAGAGAAAATTTCCAACAAACAAGAAATGCTAGATCTTCTTCAGATCACTCTGTTAGTGATAATTTGGAATTCCCTTGATAATAGCATTAAAAATTCTTTTTCGTCAAGACATTTTAGAAATCAGTACAAAAAATATTTGTTATCTAGTTATGAACAAATTTGAGTTTTTGGAGCTTTGTTTGTATTGTATTGTTTTGTTTTTTTTTCCTTTTTTCTGTACAATTGCATGTAGTAACATAATGTTGCAAGTTTTCCAAGAGTTACTATCTTCCAGCTCATGTCTACCCTTCGACCATGGGCCGGTCTCCATGGTAACTCCTTGAACACTTTAATCAAGGGGTAGTCCTCTCTGGCCTACACTGGCCTTTTGACTACTCCTCCATAATTGTCTTTGTATTTTAATCTTGTTTGTTTGTTAGTTTATATTTTACATGTATATATTATGGAATAAAGTCTGATGAATGAATGAATGAATAAAGGTACCTTAAGGGTCCCAAAATGAAAAATTATTTTTTTTGGTCTCATCTGAAAGATTATATTTTAAGGTTTAAAATGACACCTTGCTTTTGGTTATTGGTACTTTGGTCACAAAGTTACATCTAAATTGGTAAAAGGCAACGGGCTGATTCAGAAAACTATTGTTCTGAGAAAATAAAGTTTGAAGTTTCTGTACTGGTAAGACTTGAATGGAGAAAGGATTTTTATCATGGTTTTCAAAACATTTGTCTTATGTTTTGGAAGTTGAAACCTGATTAATATGATAGAATACACTTCAAAAGTAACTTTTCTGATGAAATTAGAAATTCGACCTTGGTAGTGATTTTTTTGCCTATGCTCATATATTTCGTAATTTACTATGCCAACCTTAAGATACCTTTAGATATGACGGGCACATATTTAATAGTAGATAGTATCATAACCCACACTTGTATTTTCACCGACAAGAGTCAAATTTGGGATGCCATCATTCCAGTCTGTCTCAATTTTATTGACTGTGTAAATAACTGTTAATGGCAGGCTACTTAAATAATATGTGTGTCAAGTTGGCCATGCATATGATTTGATTATTTTATTTTCTTATTTGCAATTTAATAATCAATTAGTTTTGTAAATATATATGACATTGTTGTCAAACATTTTTAATTTCAAAAATATTTGCTAATAAAATCTCAAAGAATGAAATAAAATCAATGAAAATTCTGATTTTTCCCCATGTATGTTAGAACATTACATTCTTTAAAGCAATTATATTAAGTGTTAAATTGAAGCGCCTCTTTCACCTATGAATTTTTGTTACTTTAGCCTATTTGGTTTGTTTTTGGTAGATATTGATGCCAAACAATTTGGCTTAAATATGCTTACTTTTTCTTCCATGGTCATTTGTTGAATTTTATTCCATGTGTATTAGTATAGGAAAGCATGCATGTGCTTTTTATCCATTTTCTGTTGCAAAACAGAGTTTTGATGAAATACATATGAAAATACTTTAGGTAGTCACATTCCTTCATTCTAAGCTGTTTTTACTTAAAACCATTTCAGATCAAAATCTTAGAGTATTGCTTTAATGTTTCAAATTTTTACTTTTACAATTGAATACGCTAGAATAAGAACATCCCAACTCCATGGGCTGCCTTCTGTCAAGTTATGTAAAATATAAATGCATATAAATCTCGGAAAATGCTTTCAAATCACTAGAAAGCATTTTCAAGTCTTTATCCCAATCATAGCCTAACATTTGACCTTGTAGTTGACTTTGTTAGACATTGTTAGATAATTTTCCTAGCACATAGTTGCAGAGAGGAGCTCATGGAGTTGGGATGTTCTTATTCTAGCGTATTCAATTGTATATTCAATTGAATAACATGTATAGAGAAGTTTTCAAAGTGAAAATGCCGCAAAGTCATTTAAAACCCATTTTGAAAGCATGAAACATTCTATGCATATCATAATTATCTATAATAAATTTAAAAACAAATGATCTATGTATCAATCAGTCACAGAAACAATAGAGATAGTAATAATGAAAGGAATTTTTCAACATTGACTATGAAAAATGGCACAAATTATTCATATTGAATTTCACTAATGCCTTTTGCCCCGAGCTCTTGTGTCCATTCACTAATGAACTTGCTCAGAGTACTGAATGTAAAAAGTAACTTTTTATACCATATTTCAATTTATAAAAAATGTCAGGCTTTGTATGTTTTCAACATCCAAGCATGAAATGTTAATATTAAAGAATAAAAATGTGACTTTGTAAAACAAAATAGTCTTTAAAATATTTTGACTTTGGCTTTTAAAACTGACAGAAATTATTCATTGAATTTCACTAATGCTTTTGCTCGAGGCTCTAGTAGTGTCCATTTACAATCAACATGATAGAAATACTTTTAAATCAAAATATAATTTTGCAATTTGGCCAATAAAAGAAACAAGTCTGTTTTCCGTGACCCACATGGATAAAAATATTGACAAAAAGGCAAATCCTGATAGTGGGGAAAGAAATGTTCTTAAAAAAAAAAAGGTTACTGGTAGTGGGACCAGTGGGACTACTACTCCCTGAAAACAACTAACTTCATTTCAGCCCATTTGACTTAATTCTGAACTAGATTTTAATTTTGCAAATATTCAACGTACAAATTGGGAAAAGTGAATCATTGAGCAATCATCAGTTAAAAACATGTTACACATTGCTTTTGAGAATTGTAAAAACAAAAATAAAAACTGCATTTTGCATTGCAATTTTCAGTTCTGCTACAGGAAGCAGCCCTTTTTTTGCCTTATCTTCCAATTTATTTATAAATAAATAAATAAATAAATAAAAATAAATTTGTAAAATGTCAGGTATCAACAATCTCCGTCCACTCTTCCTCATGAAGTATTTCTTCATGGATTGTGAACCACTAAGTATCAAATTTTTAAATATAAGATTTTGAGATATTCATTTAAGAAACATTTATCCCACTATTGTTTTGGTTTATACATTGTTGTTTGTCATTTGTTCGTTAGAAGTACGTTCAATACGTTATCCATACGGGTTGTCCGTTATGTATATGTTCAATTTGTTTTCCATACGGTGGTAGTCCGTTTTGCGCACGTTAAGTTTGTGAAATTTAAATGTTGGAGCTCCATGATTGGTGACAGAACCTTTAACCCTTTTGATCCGATAGAATGCCTGAGCGTTTCCAAAGGAGCTTACGAGAGAAAACTCAGGCGTTCCAATTCATATTGAGTATAAATTAATTCAGTATAGGCTATATACACCCATATTGCAATTCAGGATCGAAAGGGTTAAGAATCAATTGCAATTTATCAGTACTAACAGTAATTTGTCAGTTCGAGACGCATGACTGATAAAAAACAAAGTAACCGCAAAACATGAATTTGAGAAACAATGTGTTGCATACGGTATATTATTATTTTTGTCTCCATTTCTTTCAAATAATACTCCCACATGCACTTAACTAAAACAAGGGACACAGGGGAATTATCTCATAAAACTTGTTAGTGGCTCATTCATTTCATAAGAACTGGTGAAGTCAAGTCTGACAGGCAAATATAACTATAAACTTGGCAAAACAAATGGCTGGGCTGTTTCAAAAATTGCAATTACATTATTCCACAAGGCAACCAAAAAGAAAACCTCTCTGTTTTACTTTCCCTGGACTAAGTTAGTTTCAAACTAAACCATTTTTTGGTTCTAAGAATAATTGCAATTTTCTAAAACAGACCAAATTTATCAAATAGTAAAAGTTTCAGTTTAAGTGTGTAAATTATCAATAGATTTCTTTCAAAATATGTTATTTTTCCAAATTTCAAAAATTCACTTAGTCTGGGACTAACTTTAGTCCATGAATTTTAACAACCACACAACATAAAAACAAATCAAAACAAAAAACAACTTTAGTCCTGTTTTGTGCATACAGACATAACAGATTAGCATTTTAAATTGCAGAAGAGTCCAAAGTTGTGTTGCTTTTATGATTACCTTCAATAACTTGCATTATTTGCATAAATGTACCCAACAACACAGTTTGAAATCAAATGCATTTTGTGAAATATACTCAAGAAGGCTTGAAATCAAATGCAAATGGGAAAATGTATTTTGGGAAGACAAACGTCACTGCCTACTCATACTCCCAAGTGCAACATTTCTGGTTCAAATATCCTGTTTAGAAACGTAATGGAAATTAATGTGTGGATTCATCCATGTTAGAAAATGTCATTTTATGCCATGCATAACAACACACATTAAAACGAGAACGTTCCTGGGAGTGTTTAGTTTGTTTTGTAGTTTTGTGAAACATGTGAAGAGATATCCATAAGACTTAGAATTTAATATGTTCGAAACTAATTTAATATCATTACTTTGTGATAAATTGTTGATGATATATGGGTATAATCTATTAGATGAGTTTACAGTGCAACAAATAAATGCAAACAAGTACGGGATGACACAGAAAAAGCGAGGGACTCCGAATCAGTAAGTTTCAAGTTCAAGCCTCACTATGGCCAATGGTTTATGTCCTTGGACAAGACATTTAATCTCAATTGCTTCGTCAACCTGAGCGATATTTGGGAGTTGTTATGAGGAATATTACAATCTGAGTGCAGATTAAGGTTGACAATTGCTGAGTTGCACCAATTTGAAGCGAATTGATTGCGACGATTTCCTGGTGGCAACGTAATAATAAGCAGCTGTAGAATTTGACCCAAAATTTAGGAGCGACATATGAAATCCGCCTAGTATTAAATTGCCAAAGATTCTTTGCATACTGTCATTATCACTGCTACCATTTTAACAAAAATTGTAAAATCTCAAAATGTTTTGTAATGGTTTGGGATGTTGAACATGTTCAATGTCACTTTAAATTGTTGATTGTCCTCATTATTCTATAGAATGAAGCCTCAGGATTGAAGTATAAAGGTGTAAGCAGCATTAATTTATGTACGGTTTTCGTCTCTCAAAATATTGACAGCCTGTCAGACTCGCATGCTTGCATATCCATGATGTATTTCAATAAGGCTCACTGATGAAGTTTCAGTGTTAAAATAGTACAACCAAAATTAGGCACATTTTTTTTTTTACTTGCAGCTGTCTTAAAATATCTGAAATTGTACTTAAACAAACAAACAAACACACACACAAACAAACCCTCCCTATACAAATTTATTGTAAAACCAATATGGCGTTCAATTTGGGTGTAATTGTGTAATTCATCATTGTGTGCTATCTACATAAGATGGCTGTTTCAATGGGTGCTATATTTGCATAAGATTAAGGTCCAAAGTTTTCTGCTCGTGGAATTTTTGCAAAAAAAAAAGAAGAACAACAACATAATTTGGCAAAAATTGAAGAGTAAAGCAAAATTAATTCTTATGACATGATTTTTGTAAATGTTTTAAAAAGTGATTGCAAATGTTTTAAAAAGTGAAAATGACAAGAGGCTGCATTTATGGCTGGTTTGAGATGATTGGTCACATATAATCACACATTGCATCCCACATGGAAATTATGCAAGGAAATTCAAGACTCTAGACAAATTAAGGAGGTTCATTAATGAAGTTACCATTTTATGGTAGAGGACATTTCTATTGACCTGTTAAAACAGTTTGTTGTAACTCTCTTCTTGTTTGTTATAAGTCTCTTACTATTTCGCATGGTCTTTTCAAACCATGATGGCACCAGACAGCTTCAAAGTTTGCTGCCGTATACATATTTCATGAATATGAGCCCAGACCACTAACTTTAACTTCAGCAAAAGCATATTGGTAAAATTTATATTTTATGCCAAAACCTGGCCCTTTGCAAAGATCCAATCAAAACTTTGCATTGGTGCATGAGGTTAGACTTTCCAGTTTTTTTTCTCACAAAATAAAGGGCTAAGAGTAACATTTTAAACCATTTGTTGCTAAGTTAGATTTGGAGTGGCCTTTGGTCAGCATGATGTTTTAATGTTTTATTAGTCCTAATGAACCATACAGGTATATGCTTTCTTCTATGACTTTGTCATGAACACCTATGTGTCCCCTATGGTCCTACCTATACTTTGATCAACACCAAATAGGCTGGAATTATGAGGCTTTTCTTCATCCGCAAGTAAACATAAATCCCAGTTACAGGTGCGCTGTAGATACTGATGCGCGAGTCAGACGTGCAAGGCGCGCTGCGTCTCCTGCAGTTGTGATGTGTCCAGCTACGCTCGCGCTTTAATCAATTCACGATGTGAAGAGGCCCGCCTATTTGGTGTTGATCAAAGTATAGATAAACAAACAAACAAATAAAATAACTTATATCTCACAAAATCAGACAAGCATTTCTCGACAGTGTGTTCCATTTAATCATAACTTGCTATTTTTGTAGAACCACAACATAATTACTGCCTGTGATGACTTGTAAGATCATGATAGACCACAGGTGCTTGAATTTTCAGTTTCTTTTCTCACAAAATAAAGGGCTAAGAGTAAAATTTTAAACCATTTGTTGCTAAGTTGAATTGGGAGTGGCCTTTGGTCAGCATAATGTTTTTATTAGTCCTTATGAATCACACAGGTTTATGCTTTCTTCTATGACTTTGTCATGAACACCCATGTGTCCCCTATGGACCTACCTAGATAAACAAACAAACAAATAAAATAACTTGTATCTCACAAAATCAGACAAGCATTTCACGACAGTGTGTTCCATTTAATCATAACTACATCATAAGTCTATCATAGCTGTATGTAATACAACACAACCAGATATATATAGGTTGAAAGGCACACAAGAAGTACTCAGGGAAATCCGAGCTCCAAGATACACCAGAAGTTGATTTAATTAAGTTATCCTTTTCCTAAGTAGAGAGCTGTGTTATCCTTTTCCTAAGTAGAGAGCTTCGTTATGGTTTTCCTAAGTAGAAAGCTTTCTCTCAGATTCCGCTCTCTCAGATGCAAATATGAGGACCAACGACAACATCTATTAAAAAGTAGACAAACACAATTTTGGTTAAAAATTGATGCATAATTTTGCAGCTCATAAATGTTCATGCCTTTATAAAGACTTTAAAGAAAAAAGTTAAATGATACAAACTAGTAAGTCAACATTTTAAAGGAGTGTTTGGGGTTTTCTGTATCATTTGCACCTCTGCAAATATATGTTCTGGTTCACATTTATTTAAGACGAGAGTTCAAGTTAGTTTTAGGTACTTACTTGCCCGGAAGGGGAGAAGTTATCATGTAAAATCAGACTTTTTCTTACATACATATATATATGTCTGACCATATCACTCGTCTTTCTCGCTCTCTCAATTGGCAGATTCGCAATCTTAACCGAATACAAAGATTTCTGGATTTTGATGCTTGCCACAATGCTGTCCGTGCCCTCATATTATCCCGGCTTGATTATTGCTGCTCTTTGTTCAATGGTATCTCGAAACAAGATCTCGCCCGTCTTCAACGGTTGCAAAACAAATGTGCCAGATTAATTTTCAAGAAGCCCAA
>JXSR01S028868.1:54133-67563 GCA_000969725.1 Ophiothrix spiculata
AAACTAAATTTAAAGGACTATTATCTGAATATTCAAATTTTCAATTTCATATGAAACATCACCTCTTATGAAGTTTCAGTTTCAAAAGGCAGTAAAACAAAGGGCAACACATAGGGGCAATCTATACTTTGATCAACACTAAATAGGCGGGAATGATGAGGCTTTACTTCGTCTGCGAGTTAACATAATCCCACTTACACGCGCGCCGTAGATACTGATGCGCGAGTCACATGTACAATATGCGCTGCGTCTCCTGCAGTTGTGCTGTAATCAGCTACGCACGCGCTTATTTGTATCAATTCACGATGTGAAGAGGCCCGCCTATTTAGTGTTGATCAAAGTATACACGGAGTGCAGATGCGCATTCATCTGGATTTGCACTCCCGTGTAGATTGCCCCATACAGGAAATGAGACAATGTGCACTACTGGTCACGCTATGCCTGCAGCATTATACTTGAGATCTGGTTACGTCACTGACAGTACTATCAGAATTTTAAGAGTCTTATGATTTCCACCGCTCTAAAGAATGAACATACAAGTAATACTTTATAGTTTGAAAATACTATGTGTACTTTAGAATGCTACCAGATGTTTGAAACAAACAAAAGCAAACAAAACTGATGCATTACTTACAGATGTATCAAATAATCTACTAGAAAATGTGTGCATTGAGATTTTTGAGATTGAAAGGCATACTGTATAATTTAAATGGATAGGATGTTCTCTGAAATGTTCTCTATCATTTTCATTTTTTCCCCATTAGCCTAGCGGTAGACCAAAAGTTTTAGCCATATTTCAAATAATAAAATAAGATTCAAAAATTTGAGAAAATTGACCCTAGACTTTGATTTCTAGATTCTAAAAAGTCATTTGATTCCATTTTTTACAAAAGAAAATTTTAGGAGAGATGTCAAAGTGCAAACTGTTAGATTATCCTTAAATTTTTGGAGACAAAAACACTTATTGATGAGTGTCAAAATCGTAGGTTTTTGTCAAAAAATCGACCACCATTGAGTTCAACATGCAACTTTGCTTCTAGAAATGTACACTTTTATATGGATTTAATTTTTAGTTGGTGAGTTAAAGAGTTATCACCTTTCCAAAAAACCTGATGGGTTGACACCAACCTGAGGTTTTGCCAATCAAATCCTGGATTCAATGCAGTTTACACATTGCCTGTAGATAGACTTTGCTAGATTGGTATATTTTAATTAGCAGCCGATTAATCCACATAAATCAATATGACCATACAGGGAAATAAATTAGTCCATATTTTTGGAGCCTTAACAACGTCTGCAATCTTGATGAATTTTATAAACTTTTGTTCAAGGTTTGTTTATGTGGTAGCAACAAAATTAGTCAAAAATAAAACCCGAATGATGAATTATTTGTGCACAAAATATATTTGCACAGTGATTTTGTCTTGATGGATCCTCAGAGGAGGGTGGCCGTGGTAACTATTGCCATTATTGGTTGCCATTGGTATCGTAGATGATCACCGGCTTAGTCATGTGACTCATGTCCTATACCACCTCTAATAAGCCATTGGAAACAGCGTGGAAAAACTTCCGGGATCATGCGGGATGGCGGGTAAAATTATATTCCTAATCGGTAAAAAATATGATGACATCTATAAAAAGTGGGGTTCACGCGTGAACCCCAGCGGATTTAGAGTTATATAATTATGTTCAATTATGTGACATTATTTTTAGAATTTATTTGATCAATGTAAAAAAAGGAGTTTCTGTAATATTTTCAATACATAGTTCATGGCTCTGCCCATTGCTATACATGTACACGTAAACTGTATCCCTAAATATACGTTTCAGAAATCCCTCAGCCTAAATCAAGTAAATCGTGTCCTATGCCACCTGTGGATCCTAATCAATAATTGCTAGTCTCTTACACAACACAAAAATACCAATTCACAATATTGTAGAATACAAAGGATATGCTATAGATCTCGTAACAGAGTCTGATTGCATGTTGCATACTTCCAAGGTTTATAGAAAATAGGTTGGTCCTTTTTAGTACTAGAATCTATTTTGAGTAAAATTTATTTCAGAAAAAACGTATGATAATGATAATGCCTTCGAGGTCTGTTTATCATCCATGTTCTAAACTGGTTTCAGAAGATCACCGTACTATGCCTTATTAAAATTATGAGAGAAGTGGTGGTTACCATGGTAACCGTAGTCTACTAAATGAAAATATGCAAATTATCTTCTTCATCATATGCGGGAACATGTGTAACACATCATGCTGAAAAGTCAACATGAACTTTTTAAAGGTTGAGAACGCATGAGTCTTTCTTCTTTCATGAAAAAGCTCTTCAAAAATGACATCATAACATCATCACTTCTTTGAACTAGTATTCAATTATCACCAAATGGATATCAATTTCATAAATACAAATTGAATCAATTTTACTAAAAGGGTGTTCGTGAACTTGTGCATGGCATGACCCTGCACTGATGGGGGCTTTTATGTTAACATGCTTTGCAGATGTGACATCATTCTGAAAAATAAGGCAACATTAATGTGAACAAATCTTCCACACCGTACGGCAGAGATTCAGTATTTTTTTCTTTAATATGAAAATAAATTAGGTTGATATTCTAAGACATTTAAAGGTAAATTGAATAAAACGTAAAATTTTTTATCTGCAAAAATGATTTACGTATGCTTGATAATAGTTAAATAATGACGGTCAACTACCAAACATTGGTAATATTTTGTTTATAACCTTCCGAATTTCAGAAGTGGATGCAATAAAAAGCATAATTAAGGGTAGAAGGTATATTATAACATCCATGACGATTTGATGATAAAAAGCGGCCACATATATATTTTTAATTTTTGTTTCCAATCTTGCATTTTTATTGGCACATAGATACCCAGCTAGCCAAATAACGTTTTTTGAACGTTTAAAAACGGTTTTATTTTGGGTAAGAAAACGTTTCCAAAAAAACGTTTCAAAAACGTGAAAGTGTGGAGTTTTTTTTCCATTAAAATATATTTAATCATAACGTTACAAAACTGTTTTAAAAAAGTTTAATTTACGTTAGAAAAACCTTTAAGACCCATGCTTTAAGAGTGGTTTTCTATCGTTTTTTTTTAAACGTTTCTAAAACGTTTCTGTTTAAACAAAGTTATCTTTTTACCAGTTCATAACGTTTCAAAAACGTTCCAAAAAGGTTTGATCAAACAAAACGACTGTAACCAATTAAGAACCTTTCCAAAACGTTTCGGAAAAGGTAGCACCAATAGTAAAACAAAACTTTGTTGACATTCATTAGCAGAATGCCATAAAACATGTCCTAAATATCATGTGATTGTATGCAATATCTACTCTATAACCACGCTTAGATGCTGCTCCACTTTATCACAGTGATACCTGCTAAATTATGTATCATTGCAAATGAAAAATACAATTTTCATGAAATTTTCTTGATGGAAACTAAATTAAGGTATAATAAATGAAAGTGAGATATCCTATGTCCCCAAGGAGCGATAATGCAAATATGACTATCAATTCAACAAGAAAAGTATTTGTGTTTATACATATTATGTGACATGTTGCAGTTAAATGTAATTCTTGTCGGCCCTGGTGGTATGAAGCGTGTTAGAAATGGAAAAAGTGATGTGTAATGTCTATTTTGGGTTTGTTCTGGAAAAATATTATCTGTAGTGGTATATCCTTGCAAAAGGTTGGCATCAAGTAGGTGTGCATTGTAGATGCAAATAGTCTGCTAAAATGATGTGAACCGGGGTGGCCCCAATATCTGAAACCCTATAGTCTAGGGAATGTGTAAGATTGGCACTGAAAAGGGGGTTTAGAGAACTGAAGTGACCCAAAATGACCCCTGAGAACTAATTTTTGGGGCTAAATTTAGGCTCTGTTTGTTTCCTTGAAGTGAGGGTCTTAGGAACTTATTTTCAAAAAATGAGGCAAGGGAACTAAAAATTCTTAAAAATAGGGCTCTGGGAGTAAAGATTGTGCTTAAATTAAAATTGGGGTCTAGGAAGCGGCATGTAGGGTGTGAAAAGGGGGTCTTGAGGGCCGCACATACCCGTATCTCCTTTTACCGGGTCTGCACTGGGTACAAATAGGCCATTGCCAGGCTATGTAAACCATGAAGGGCTCATTATAACAAAACATTATCAGCAAATATATTCTCATGTATAACTGTAATATTTTATAAATCATCTTTTTTCTCTCTTGTTTTTCTTCCATGTACAATCCACTTTCATCCGGATAAACAGGTAAGTTCTTTTTTTAATTTTATTTCGAAGGGGTTTTCCCCTCACATTATGCTTTTACAAGGAGATTTTAAATGAAAAAATCATGTGATTTCAAAAACAGAATTAAGGGCCAAACCATAGTCGGCCTTCAAACAAAATGTTCGCTACCAAACATTTGGTTGTGATGTCAAAATGACGAGTGACTTCAAATAAAATAACTTCAACACTGAGTTGAGACCAAATAAAATTTTGCGCTAAATTGCACATGTGTTGAATTGCCATATAAATTGCCTTAAATGTTTGTTACCGGCTTATACTTTAAATTGATCGCAAATATTTGGTGACGTCACAAACAAATGTTTGTTTGAAGGCCGACTATGGTTTGCCCCTATGGGTAATGAAGCAAAAATAACAATTTGAAAATGATGTCGTCCTTTTTCATTGAATCAGGATCAGGCAAGCGTCCAATTTAACCTTTTCCTGCTGTAGGGCATCTGGGGGACACACTAATTTACTGTCAGCTCAGGCGAAGGCTTCCCCGTGATGCCGTAAATAAAACTGAAGTATAACCACCCTCACTGCCTTTTATCTTCAAAACACTATCCCAAGCAATGTGTACAGTTCATACAGATGTATTATACTGAAGTCTCATTGAATTATGTAGAATATTTGTATAGATAATTTGTATTATTTTTGAAAGTCAATTTAGAGCTAACATGTCTTTAGCCTGGGGTGGAAGAAGTGGTCAGACTGGAAAGGGTTAATATTTTCCTGTCATGGTTTCAAATTACAGGCTGCATGGAAAAGTTATTGATAACACTCAATTTCTTGAAACACATATCCCAAATTATTCATTGATATTAAAATTCAGTAATAAATGTTAAAAATCAATTTATGTATAAAATTCAAAAATATTAAAACTTGTGTGTTGTCATATATGCTACAATATTACAGAAGTGATGATATGCTGTGAGTGATTTCATTAATTTTCTTAATTGGCAATATTCAACAAACTGATTTTGTTGAAAAGATGAAACTGTATTTTCAGAAAGATTTTAATTAAGGATGATAGCTTTTGCTTAAAGGTGCACTTTGTAATCTGGATGTGAATAAACCTGCTTACCTCTTTTTCTGGTCGTAATTTGTCAAAATTAATTTTTTGAAATCCTTGTGCTAACTTTAAAACACCAGCAAAGTTTCATTTCAAGAAAATTATGGGAAATATGAAATATTTGTGAATAGATGTTGAGGACAATCAAGAGAAAATATAGGGCTTTTTTTACTGATCTTTGAACGCGTTTAACTCCCTGACAACCTTTAACAGACCATAACTTAACTTCTGGAAATCGAGTGACGTTCATTGAGGTATCATTTTAATCCTTATAACATGGTCTTTGGAAATATTTAATAATATTTAAGAAAATTATTGGAAATATGAAATAATAATAATAATAATAACCCACTTTTGTAAAGCGCACTACACAGAAAGTCACAGCGCGCTGTACAACAAGAAAAAATAACATAATACAAAATTCAATGCATAATACACTACAAGATTATAAAAACAACATGTTCAAGTAACAAAAAGATGAGTTTTGAGTTCCTTCTTGAAAAGGTTGACAGACGTTGTGTTCCGGATGTGAGGAGGAAGTTTATTCCTGAGTTCAGGTGCGGCATAAGTGAATGAGCATTGAAATATTTCTGAATAGATGTTGAGGACAATCAAGAGAAAATATAGGGCTTTTTTTACTGATCTTTGAATTTGTTTATCTCGGTTATAGTTATACATTTAACTCCCTGACAACCTTTAACAGACCATAACTTAACTTCTGGAAATCGAGTGACGTTCATTGAGGTATCATTTTAATCCTTATAACATGGTCTTTGGAAATATTTAAAAAAAGTGAAAATGACAAGAGGCTTCATTTACGGCTGGTATGAATGGTCAAATTTCTGTTTTTAAATCTATATTCTTATTTGAAAGAAAACAGAATTTGATTACGCTCAATATACAACCATAAATCATAACTCCATTGAGAATACAAGTACTCACTCTTTTACATTATTGAAAATCAGAAACAACTAATGTGTCACTTCATTTTGATATTATTCTCGTAAGTATTTCATCAATTTCAGGTTTCCTCCCGTATACATCATAATGCATACTCAGCTTCTCCTAGTGTGACTTTTAAGAGTGAAACTACACAGCGCCTCAGGAAACTCAATAATCGCAGCCCTGCAACCTCGCTTGTTTCAAAAGCAAACACAATTTGCCACTTAATCAGATTTCATCTTGATTAATCAATTGTCTTCTTTGCACCTTATTCTGTACTACTAATCAGTTTCCACACTCTACAGTGTATGATAGGCACCATTTCTGCTGAATATCTTGGTAAAATAAAAGATGTTTCGAAAATACAACACTATGATGACAAAAGCACTCTATTGATGAATCTATTTTAGAAAAGATAAAATATCCATGTAAAAAACTCAATATTGTCGAATAAATTCTAGTGATGGATTGTTTTAATACAAACACAATGACTTGACCATCTCAGTTTCTACATTTTCTGTAATGGAGAGATGTTAGACCGTTAGGTCAATGTGAATTTATCACTTAAGGTTTTTTCTCTATTTAAGACACTTTGTATTAAGCTTATCAATAATGTGTTTGCTAGAGTAGTCATGTAAACTGCTAAGATTTTATCATTGATTACAAATATCTGGTTAAAGTCATGGAGAGAGTGTTTAGTTCTCTTAAAGGTCATTTGTTTAAATGCCATTTTTGTGCTGTTTTTTCAGGCTTTAAGCAGTAATCACTTGATACAACAATTCTTTTTGTTAGATTTACAGAGCGTCAGATTGATTTTAGTGTCCTGTATTGCAAATCTAGAGACTTGGTCAGGTTTTGCTTCTTTTTTTTTAGCATGGGTGGTACCCAGCCAGAATTTTCAGTTACCCCCAGTACCCAGTATGTAGTGTGCACACATTCTAAGGGAATGCTATGCACACTACATACATAACAGTTTAAGGAGATGAGAAAGTGAATGCAGTCTAAAAAGTTGGCAATTACCCAGGGGAGGAGGGGAGCCACTCAAGTATAAAGCTGCAGGCATAGCGTAACCAAGTTGAGCGTAACCAAGAAAAAGATGAATTAGGGTTGTTTTTGAGGTCGGACAAAAGGCTGAATCATGTGACACTGTTTAGGGTATCAAAAGCAGCCATTTTAAAGAAATAGAATACTCTTTCAAACCCTAGTGTTAAAACAGCAATGGTGAAATCCCCATTTAAGGTGTGAATAGAGGAAAAAGGGTATATTTTGGCTTCAGAAAAATGATCACCCTGCAGCATTATACTTGTGTGCCCCTCCCCCCCCCCCCTGGGCAATTGCATTGATTGTAGCTGTACTTATTAAACACAAAGTGCAACAAGTTCAACTCATGTTAGTACATTGTTTTTGATTTACATGAAAATGATGGTAGCAAATTACCACAGGTTAATTATGCCACTAGTGGTTCACCTGAAGACATTAAATTAAAGGAACTTGTTATGTTTTCCTATCATCATGACTTTTTTTCTACACTTATACATGATTCTGAATAAAGGGTAAATTGTCATTTGTTTTCAAGTTGGGATAATAGGTAAAACTATATTGTGGAAATTAACATTTGGAAAAAATATATATACAAATGCTACTAATATGCAAACACCACCAAAATTGATTTCTGCTATCTAGTGTTTAAACAAATGATCCTTAACACAAGTTTTTTTTACATTTCCAAGGCAGCCTATAGTCCTATCCAATAGTTTCCTCAGTTACATTGAGTCAAAAAAAATTGGCAACCAATTACTGATTTTGTAGATACCATATATTTGCATGTATTTTTTTCAAAGCTTTTATGTCATTGGCTTGACAAGGGAACCCTCCTTGATTTCAAGCAATCAGAAATCTTTTTAGATAGCCCACAGCACTCAGGGGGTTAATAATGTCCTATAGCAGCATTTATTGACATTCTTGTAAGTGCTGTATTACATTTCTACCATTATGAGCATAGGGGAATGCCAAAGCAAATTATAAGATACTTGGGTAAGATACATGGTCTACAAAGAGCTACCAAGCTGGCAGTGGAGTAACAATGGACTACTCTCTTCTAAACATGTGAATTGTGACTGTCCATCCCAAACCAACCTAGCACAATAATGGTGTCATCAAGATCACTTTTCCTAGAGCTGTTTAATGAAAAATGATTTCATCCTATTACAGGAGATCACACTTCCTCTCTATATGACAGATGTGCCTCAGAATTAAGTGTGAATTATTAAAATGATGCTATTTTTGGTCTCAATAACAAGCCGCCTTAAACAGATAGAAAAGCTATATTGCATGCCGGTCACTGGCAGGAATTTGAATGAAGGTGAAACATGAAGCTACCAATATGAAATTAAATAGAGATTTGATACTTATTGTATATTGATAATTAATATTAATGGTGTAATTCATGATTCTGATGTGATGAAAACCTCAACTATTTTCTAGCTAAATAAAAACAAGAGTACAACATAAATGTATTCTGAAAATTTCAGCTTTTCAGCTTTTCAGCATATTAAAAATCTCCATAGGCTACTGTGTTGTAATAACTGTCTGGGCCCCGACAATAATTAGAACATTTTCACACTTTTTTTCCAAAAGTAAGCATATTTGAAAGAAAGGTTTTGGGATTGTAACATATACCAGTCAAGGATTCTTATTAGCTAAAAAACTCAATTTTCATTAAGCATGAAAAGTGGATCATGAATTGCTTGATAGACCTTAAATACTTGATCTGCCGACGATTGCACCATGTCTGCCTTTGATTCAGGCTTAAGCCACCTTAAACCAAACTACATTTAATGCCACATATTGCAGACTTTTTCTCAACCTTAAACACCTAATTCTACTTCATGGTTCTATTTACAGAACAGACCTGTGAGCAGAATCACTAATGTAAAAGTGTCCTGCTTTCACAAAGTGTCAAATTTTCCCAGGTCTTCAAATTTACTTGTAACGCTAATGAAAGTTGGATTAACAATAAGCATTGTGCAATCTAAGATGTCTGCTGTCAGCGTGATGTCTTGAAGGGATGTCAACATTGTGTGAATTGAGTGAAAGAATGTCAGGAGAATGTAACTGAAGTGAAAGGATGTCAGCATAATGAACTTGAAAGGATGTCAGTTTTGATGTTTGTTTCCAAAGGGCATTTATACTGAGGAAATATGAGATGTCAAAACGATCATGTAAGGATTTCATTCAACATAACAAATATTACATTTTTAAATTTCGCATTCAAGTTTATTCACCACATACTTTATTAGTGGACCATATACTTGTTGGTTTCACCAGCCTAACCAAATAGTGTTTGGAAATGTGGTGTGATTAGGATGTTTATGCATTAAACACTATATGTGTTTGGACATCTGTAAGAAACATAGTGTGAATTAGTGTTTAGAGAACTGTTTAGTTTCTTAACAATTTATTACAGTATTGCGATTCATCCAAATCAGAGCTTGTAGATGTTCAAGTTCATGTTCAGTTAAGTAATATTTGACATAGTTTGAGCACATTTGCAAACACACAACTTGATGGGCATTACCAGTAACTGAATTTTGGTTAATATCCTAAAAAAGGGTACTTCTAACAGAACTACATTTTAACTTCCAACTCTAAACACAGTGGCGTAGCCATACTTTTTGGTCAGGGAGGGGCAAAGACATTTCGTCCCGATTTTTTCCTGATTTTCTCATGGTGTGTACACATTTCTTCCCAATTTTGAAGAAATGTGTACACCCAAAATAAATTCAAGTCGATTTTAAAAACTGACAAGCCAAAAAAAAAAGGATTAAGTGATTTTTGCACGTCTTTTGACACAATTTTCTGCTTTTCCAATGTTTCCTGTTCAGCAGGTTTGCAGCTGCTTTTTCATTTTTCTTGTCCTTCCCGATTTTTTCCCGCTTGCTGTCCCGATTTCCCGCTCAATTCCCCCCCTGCCCTATGCTGGCTATGCCACTGTCTATACAAATCTATCGCTCACCCAGAATGTTTTCACTGGCTCAATAAGTGTCCACAGCAGTTGGTATGGCTGCAATACTTAGGTTTTGAAGGCATTTGTAGGTTGTAGACAAGTGAAGCTCCAGTTGTCAATTGCTAGCATCATCAAATAACCAAACATCTGCACTCCAGAAGTCCACTGTCTTGGATTGTCAATAACCAAACACTTTTGCAGACAAAAGGAGAGTGATGAAGTGTCCACAGGACACTTGGAAGGTTAGGACAATAAT
The DNA here is from genome assembly GCA_000969725.1 of Ophiothrix spiculata. Taxonomy (NCBI): domain Eukaryota; kingdom Metazoa; phylum Echinodermata; class Ophiuroidea; order Amphilepidida; family Ophiotrichidae; genus Ophiothrix; species Ophiothrix spiculata. Next base: position 64,695 of record JXSR01S028868.1, read on the forward strand.
TACAAAATAGCATGCTGAACAGTCGTTTGATTTATGATTTTCCTCACTGATTGTCATACATTTTCTTGTGGAAGAAAGTGCTCATTTTGACTCAATGAATCACTTTTTTCTGTAGAAATTTCCACCTGTTTCAATTAGTGTACACCTGTTCATTTTTTAATTTTCAAAAATGATCACAATAGAATCAAATTAGCAGTCTTAAGAGGACATGTTCCTTTTTTGTTCCTTTATTTTATCCTCACTTTGATCTCTTCATAAATTTCGTTTGTTCTTCAGCATGCTGCATCAAGAAATGTAAATATGTGCAATGCTTCACTTTTCCTCGCATTTGTTTAATATTGCTTTAAAAATTAAGTGGTCCTCGATTTAATTGTATGTGTTATTTTTCATGCTACTTTTAATGTTTGAGTTTCATTTGATTTGAGATAAATGATAACACAGAATCCTATATGGAATCAAACAAAAGAAGATATCTTCCCATCATGCCTTGCTTCCAATGGGATTTTTGTACAGGTTTTAATGAGAGGGTTTAGGGATGAAACATAGCACAATCATCAGAACTCATCCCAATTTTTGATTTTAGATATGTTTCATCCCTAAACCCTCTCATCACAACCCATTCAAAAAATCCCATTGGAAGCCAGGCATGATGGGAAGGTCCTGATCAAACAGACCCTTTAAAATCAAGCCAAATCCCAAATTGTCTGTGAACATTTTCTCCTTTCCTGAGTCTCTTCCTAACACTGCTTCCTAACCGAGTTTCTCTTTACAAGCAAACATCTGCTGTTGACATGCATGGCAGATAATTGTCAACTATGATGTATGGTGCTATTAGTACAACTCACAAATTTGATATAGAGAACGGGGTAATTAATTACCTCCGTACATTCATTGTTATGCTTTTGATGGCAGTTTTAATTGGAAATAATGAAAATGGAATTGAAAACAATGAATATTCAGGATAATTATATTGCAATTTCATTACTACAAGTCAGTTTCAATACAACAGTGTTTGCTTTTGATATTTCAATATATACATAGTACAATGGCAAATTCAACATCTGAAGGAGTTTTATAGAATTGATTCAATTCATGTGCTGTAACAAATGTGATGCCTCATCCCGAAAGGGGGACTTTGCAGATGATAACAATTTTGGTTTTATCATTTCATCTGTTGCAGCATTTTCTAAGCTTTAAAATGACACCTTACTTGTTGAAATTGATAAAGACAATCAAATTTTATGACAGAAAATTTGCTGGAAATTCTTATTATTTTCTTTATTTTTTGGCTGCCTATTTTTCACATATTTCTTGAAAAGTGTTCTGTCGCAAAGTCCCCCTTTTCGGGGTGAGTCATCACAAATGTTGTCTTTATATAACTTTATATATTTGGTAAATAATGCTGTTGACTAAATTTACACTAGCACTACCGTGATATGATATATTATATGTAATCAAGTTTGACCAGCAGGCATGAAAATTTTCAGTTTTTAAAAGGAATTCATTTTATTTGGTTGCCAAAATATATGTGTTTTTATTTATTTTCAGCCTATTTTGGAGCGTTTTTGCCTTATTTTACGCACTTTTTCAGTTTTTATCACGACTTTCAGTTTTTTTTATGAAAGGCCATTTAAAGCAAATTTTTAAGTCAGCATATAAATCATACTTACAAAAAGATAACAAGTTTTAATCCAAAGAAGCTGAAAGTGAAATCTTCATGAAACATATTCTTAAAAGCAATATTATAAGATCTGATTCAAAAACAGATTTGAGTTCAAACAGTTTAAAATGAAGAATTGTAACTAAATTTGGCTAATCTTAAGCATATTTTTCTCTAAACTGTTTTTCTTATAAGCAAATGCACTGCACGTTATTTCATAATAATGTAGTAATATTTAATAGTATACCCATATTTAAACAAAAATAAGCATAGTACATTTTGGATTGATTGCAGAATCAAGTTATTTTCATTTTCATTTAACAACAGATTGGTGTTTGAAAGATATGTCAGACCAACTAAGTTATTTTCATTTTCATTTTAGTCAGTAATATATGTAAAAAAATGTTAGAGAACATAAAAGTTTGATTATAAAACATCTACTGTTTTCTTACAGCCATTAGTTTCATCACGTTTAACAACAGCAACAATAAGAACAACAACTAAAAACCTTTTTTGGATTAGCCCATAGTGATATATGGAAACAATATGATAAAGATCATTTTAACATTATCTACAAAATTTCCTTCAAAAAGATCAGTCTATCTGAAAAAAAACAAACTAATGCAGATGGGTCCTGATCTAAAGCCTGCAGTGAACAGGTGAAGGTAGAAATCAATGTCATAACTGGTCTGTCAGTGGAATGATGGTTTATTATAACAATGTCGCTTTGGTTTGGAATATGATTGAACTGAGGAGATCATATACGAGGGGGTATCAAAAAGTTTTAAACTTTACTCAGAAGAGAAAGAGCTATATCGATGAAAGTTTATCAGGAAAATTACATGTCCTTAAATATACAATATTGTGCCAAAATGGTCTAATAGGTAGTGATACTTTCTTTTCAGGTAGCGATAGATGTAGGCCCTGCACTTGAACGGTTACAGTGCCCAGAAAATTTAAGATGGAATGCCCAAATTCAGCTGTTTGATACCATAGTATAGGTCTTCTCTTTTAATTGATACCAAAATTATGTAAATCGGTTGATGAATATCAGTAGCGTGGTGACAGTGCATGACATACACCGTATGTATACACTCTTAGAAAGAAAGTATCAAATATGAGACAAAAAGAATCAATTTTGATCCTTTTTAGGTATCAAATATGAGCTTATCCTTTAAGGATCAAAGTGATCCCAAAAAAAGGATCAAA
>JXSR01S028868.1:107854-128707 GCA_000969725.1 Ophiothrix spiculata
AACAATTGTGCAGACTCCATTTTGCACTTTTTCTTTTTTCCCACAGACTACAGTCTCTTCTAACCAAGTTTCTCCATGTCGGAACAACAGTTTTTAAGCAAACATCTGCTATTGACATGCATGGCAGATAATTGTCAACTATGATGTATGGTGCTATTAGTACAACTCACAAATTTGATATCGAGAATGGGGTAATTAATTACCTCCGTACATTCATTGTTACGCTTTTTATGACAGTTTTTATTGGAAATAATGAAAATGGAATTGAAAAATATGAATATTCATAATAATTTATCCCAGTTGTATTGCTTACAAGTCATAGTTTTAACATGACAATGTTTGCTTATCACAACTAATAATATGTGGCTGTCCAACCTGTATGAGCCGTAAATGCCAGAAACTTCATTTTGCGCTACAGGTGAAAATACATGTCAAGGTCGTAATTTGCCAAAATTTATTTTTTGACAGATTCACAATTCTTGTGCTTACTACAAAATACCAGTTTTCATTTCAAGAAAATGATAGGAAATATGAAATAAATCTGCATATTTAAAAAAAAAAACAATCAACAGAAAATATAGGGCTTACTGATCTTTAAACCCATTTATCAGTTATACTTTTTACTTCCTGACAAACTTTGACGGACCATAACTTGACTTCTGGAAATTGTGTGAAGTTCATTGAGATGTCATTTTTTAAAATGACATCTCAATGTTGAAAGAAATGATTAAAATCCTTAAAACATGGTCTTTGCAAATATTAATAAAAATGAAAATGATACGAGGTGGCATTTAGGGGTGGTTTTGGATGGACTATCACATATGCATTTCAGCTGCTAATTAAACATCAGAAGGAGTACAGTAGGCTAGTTCAAATCCATGGTTTACAAATTGTTCAATCTCAAACAAAGAAAAAGTCAGCAGTTTTTGTTAAATAATTGTAACATAACGCTGACTTGTCCTCTAGTCCCATTCTTTTGCAACAAAGTCATGCAAACAACAGTGGCCAGTAGTTGAGTAAATTGTAACATGCGTCCCTTGATTAAACTACAATCTTTGTCAAAAGTAGTTGGAGCAACATCCGAAAATTGGTGCATTAAAATGCTGCAGTTTTGTAAATTTCCAGGTTCTGAAATTGTCCTTTTTTGGTCAGCAAGGCTTGAGCCTTCCCCAACCACTGACCCCCTCCCTGCACCCCTGTCTCAATGTTGGTTCCCCCCGTGGACAGAAAACGACAGTTGGTGCTTCAACATTGTATAGGGGGTACGGGGGATGCATTTTCTTCAACGACTGTTTTTTGCTCCAACACTTTTGTCAAAGATTGTAGTTATGCATTCAGTTTTGGAAATCCATAGTAATCTTTTGGTATCTATTAAACTGTCAAATAAATTGACCGCATCAGCCTCCATTGTTTACAAGAACACTTTGTTATTGTATATTGTTTAAATTTCTAAATGTGTGTTGACCATATATATGCACAGATCCCAAACCAGTCGAAAATGCAACCTCTTGCCATTTTAATTTTTTTAATTATTTCAAAGACTATGCTTTTAGGATTAAATAAAACTTTGCTGGTATTTTGTAGTAAGCACAAGGATTGTGAATCTTTTAGAAAAAAAATCGGCAAATTCACGACCTTGACATGAATTTTCACCTGTAGTGCAAAATGAAGTTTCTGGCATTTAAGACTCATACGGGCTGAACAGCCACATTACCTTAAAAGTGCTGCCCACAGAAGCAATTGAGTCTATTTCATCCATGTATTTGCTTTAGGTTTCACTCTATTTAGTATGAAAATAAGGCCAAGAAGTAAAATGTTATGTTGCCTGCAAGTGGACAATTTTGGAAATTCAGATAGTTAGTTGGTTTATTTGTTAAGCCTCCAACTCTATCAATTTAACTGCAGTTTACTTGCTGCACTTTTTAAAAATCATGGTAAAAAACATCCTGACCTGTTGAATAAAAGTACACTGTAAAAATATATTAAATCTCTCTCTTGTATTTTTTATTGATGTGCTTTATCTATAACTACAGTTCATAGGATACTTATTTTCAAAGGGATTTACTGTAAATTATTAATAATTCATTCACGATTGCTGGTCACTGTCATTTTATAGTTCAGTCTTATTGCAGCAAATAAAGAGTGAAAGTGATTTTTTAAATATTCAGTTTTAACAGTGTGTTATGGTTCATTAAGAGGTAAAAGTCTAGCATATTTCACTTTTAATAAGATTTGAATAATATTTACCAAATTCTCATTAAAATAAAAATATTATGAATATTATGGTGGATTTTTTAGTTTTGTTCCAAAAAGAAAAGCTAAAGAATCCACTGATTTTTTATTGAGTTTTTTTTGCTGCTAAAGGGCAGCACAACAATAATTAAAGCCTGAATTTCCATCCCAAATGCAATGAACACTGAGTGGCAATATCAGTATATTATTTTAACTTGATTTTGTTCTTTGTTATCTTTTCATTTCAATGAAATCCAATTTAAATTGGAAATTCTTTATTCTATAGTTGATATTCAGGCAATACTTTGTGCAAGATATGTAAATTTATGTACTTTGAAGGAGGAGTAGCAATAATTCTCACATACAGTGGAACTCTTATTGCTTTTTGAAAGAGAGCTTTGCATTCAATAGACCACCATACATCCTGTCTTCTTTTAAGGACCATACTTAGTGATCTGTGCAGTTGTTAGAATGGTTCTATCCATGTAAATGTGAAAATCCTCAAAAATTAAAAACGATTTTTGAGCATCATGTTATTCCCCACTCATTATTAGGTCATCACTTGTCATCCCTACAAACTCTTATCACCAGTGTTACGACCCAAAACAAGGATCAAGGTCAGAATTAACCTTTCGGGTTCGAGCTAAAAGCAAAGCAAGAATAAATACACTGTAATTCAGGATTTTAGCAAATAAACAAACAATTTATTTACACAAACAATTTAACAGTGTAACTATCTAATCTACGGTTTTTGTTTACTCACGAGTGGCTTCTGACTTGAACAAGTTAGCTAATAATATTCCACGGTAAAGTCCTTTATGACATCTGTGCAAATGTCCACAAATCCAGATCCAAACAGTACAAAAATGTCCGATAATTCTTCTCAGCTCCAAGAGTAAAAAGTTCCGAACGTTCAGTATCAGTCAATATAAAACTCCAAACGACTTCTGCAATCTCACAACTCCTTGTCCACAGTAATATAAAAATTATCCACTATCCAGTGACTCAGCATCAACTTGAACTTCTCCAATAATAGCTATGCATAAAAGCACTCCAAAAAGTTCCAAAACTCCATCCACTCTGCCTTTATCTTCTCTAAAATATCTCAATGATATAACTCCAATAGCCACATAGCGTCCTTTATAGCTAACAAAGCTGACTGACTTCAAATATCAAAATGCATCTCCTTTTATACTCATTTATATCCACCAGAAACTTCATCCTCATTCTAGCCAACATGGTCTAGAATTATCTTGGCCACTCTAGTCTAACCCATGTCTCAGGTACATCAAAACAAACCACTTCAGTTTCACACCTGAACAAAAGCCCTATTGTTATTTCAAGTAGGGACTTCCCCTTAATGTACACAATCAATTATAAGTGAAGTGTTTATGCATTGTTTTGCAATGAGTCATCACTCTAGACACGTGCAGAAGCACGTAGAAGCACAAAGGTCATGTGCCACTCTCTTTAATGGCCATTTAAATATTATGTTTGACTTATGGTAATAATAAATTACATATTCAGGGGCATGTAACACCAGCAAGATGTATTATCTCCCGTATTCACTACACTCATCCAGCAGCGGAATTGATGACTTGTGAACCCCATAACACATCATATTATCCTGCACCCATTAGCAGGTCATCACCTGTCATCCCTGCAAACTCTTATCACCAGCAAGATATATCATCTCCAGTATTCACTACACACACAAAGCTGTCTCCGTGTCAAAAAGCCTCATCAAATTCATAAATCATGGATTTTGAAAGGATATGAATATCGCTATCAATGGCATCAGAAGCTTAATAAATAGAAAGCTTGATACCGCACTGGCAATCTCCCTGAATTACCGTATGTTCTTATGATTGGTTATGGGTTTCTTGTCTATAGAAAACCTGATACTACATCAGGAATCTCTGTAAATTACTGTATATCTAGATAATGGTTATGTGTTCTCTTGTCTAACCTTTATGAAGAAAATTTTGCTTGAGTTGATATGTTCAGTTTGTTATCATCTTGAAAATTCATTTTAAAGTATATTCATCACTTTTAACATCCAATTTCTTAATTCCAATTGAAAAAGTCTGTTTCTTAGAAGAACATTCTTTAGAAATCAAGAAATAGAGATGATGGAAACTACTTTTCCTAAACAATAATGTTTTGAAATCAAAAGACATATTTAAAGAATGAAGGGGAAAAAAGATATATCTGTTAGAACTGAATATTCTTATAGATGATCCTATGATTTATATATTTAATATCGTTGATGTAAACATCAAGTTTTCTATTTATAAACAAAGCAAGATGTTTTTGCACCTAAGAGTATGGTCACAATTGATAGTTTGGCATTCGTACGAACGGTTACAAAAAAGTTGCTATAAAATGTTCAAAGCACTTCACAACTGTTTGTGCGAAATATTGTAACCATAGTCTAAAGGTGCGTTTACACTCTGACGTAGGGTAAGGATGGATGGTAGAGAACTTGCAACTAAAAACTCGCAAACTGAAAATGACTGATAGTAACGATAGTGTGCGTGGCTAGAAGATTGTGTGAGCGTTAACTGACTTAACCTAACGATGACGGGTGGATAATTCAAAATCAATCAAATATGAATTAAATTCTAAATGTTTTAAATTTAACATATTGGCCTGCTCATCTTCAAAAAATATTTAGCATAATCTGAACCAAAGTGCTAATATGTGAATGTTTATTGCTTTGACATTTTCAATTTTTCCCAAGCACCGGGCTTTTGCACGTACTATTATGTGCCCGAAGCTCGATGAGGAGATGTCAACTTATGTGTACTGTGTAAACGCACTTCTATAAATGGTGTGCCTTACGTGACACGTTAATTTGAATATCAACTGTGGATTCATCACGAATCAACAACGGTACGCTCCTGTTTAAGGAGATACAGTGGGATGTTGAATATGTTATCTTATACCAATTAGTAGTTCATCACCTGTCATCCCTGCAAACTTTTATCACCAGCAAAATGCATTATCTTCAGTATTCACTATATACACAGGACAGTCTCCATGTACTAAAATGATAAATTACACCCTAAAAATGTCAAATTTCTACTCAGGATTGATGACTTGTGAACCTCATAACACATCATGTTATCCCGCACCTATTAGCAGGTCATCGCCTGTCATCCCTGCAAACTCTTATCACCAGCAAGATATATCATCTCCAGTATTCACTACACACACAAAGCTGTCTCTGTGTCAAAAAGCCTCATCAAATTCATAAATCATGGATTTTGAAAGGATATAAATATCGCTATCAATGGTATGGAGCTTATTAACTAGAAAACCTGATACTGCGCCGCCGATCTCTGTGAATTACCGTATGTCTATATAATGGGTTATGGGTTTTCTTGTCTAGCTTTTAGGAAGAAAATTGTGCTTGAGTTGATGTTTATGATTTTATTTTGTGCTTGTTTTGATATTTACAATTTTGTTACCATCTCAAGAATGCATTGTAAATTTTTAATGACAACCTATCTACTTTTGGGGACTATCCTAGATTCAAATTCTTAGCAGAAAATGTTTAACATCAGCATGATGAATATTTATAATAACCTTTTTCAAAGCGCTAAAATGTTTAGAAATCTTAATGAAATATTGAAAACACGTATCTCTCAGAAAAAAACTGTTTTGAAACCCAAAGAAATAATAAAGAAAGAAATGAATAAGAACAATGGCTAGATCCATCAGAGGTGAACATATTCAAGTAAATTACTTTCTAATTCTTAATGGTGACATGATTTATATGTTAAATAATGTTGATATAAACATCAAATATTTCTGTTGATAAACAAAGCAAGATGTGTTTACATCTAAGGTAAATTATAACATCTGGTTAGAGATTTCTTCTTACAGACTAAATAAACGTATCATGTTTTGATGTTTTGAAAAAAGTGTCCAAGTCTCTCCTATTATATTTAAGATTAAGCTCTATAACAATGTTTGTTGAAATAAATAAGTTTTAAGATTAGTGTTTTAAGATATTAACAAAGTGTGAGTGTTTATTGCTTTAAGATTACTAAAAATGCATATGATTCATTGATGTGTTTCATTGTTTCTGCTGTGATGGGTAGCAGATATAGGTCTAGTTGTCTTCAGTAGATAGCAGAAAGAATAGCAGCTTTCTTCAACATTTGCTATTTGGGATAGTTTGACTTTGGTCTCTGTCGGCAAAGAGGATGCAAAAACAGGTACTATACTTTTTCAAGATAACCCTGTCTTGCCCAAACCACTCTTGGAAATTCTTACGATTGAATTATTATTTATTAAAAAGACTCAAGAATTGTTTAATTACAGATAACATGTTTTTACATATCTGCAAAGTCTATGTTATATGAACTTCACGCGACATCCACAAGTCAAGTTAATGGGCAGTTAAAATTTGTCGTGGGGTAAAATTGAAACAGAGATAAATGCATTCAAAAACCAGTAAGCTTTATACCTTTCTGTTGATGGTCGTTCTAAGATGTGGATTTTTACATACTTAAGTTCAGTCAAACTTTGCAGGGAAGAATGGATGATTGTAAATCCAAACAACAACAAAATCAATTTCACAAAATTTTGACCTTATGTATTTTCACCTTTAGGTGAAAAATGAAGTTTGCTGACTTTACAGCTGTAAGGAGCTGAAAAGTCACATATCTTTAATCAGTCACAGAAACAATAGTATGAAAGGGAATTTTGACATTGAAGTTGGAAAAATGGCACAAATTATTCATATTGAATTTCACTAGTACCTCTTGCCTCAAGCTCTTCATATCCATAATACAATGAACTTGCCTGAATACTCAATGTCAGAATTAACTTTTCAAGATAATCTTTCAATTTACATTATGTAGAAAAAATGACATTCTTTGTATATCTGTTTTAAAATTTCATCAGTTGTTTCCACAAATCATGAAATGTTAATATTAAAGAATAAAGAAAATTGTAAGTGACTTTGCAAAGGGTGATTTGGAAAAGGAAAAGGAAGAAAATAAAATATTTTGACCTTTGCTTTTAAAAATGCCACAAATTATTCATTGAATTTCACTAATGCCTTTTGCCTCAGGCTTTAGTGTCCATTTACAATTAACATGCCAAAAATACTCCAAATATAAAAATATGCTTTTACAAATTATCTTCAAAAGTTTGTGCAAATGCCAGGCCTGATACATGTCAATCTTCCCTCCACTATTCCTCTGAGGGAAATATGTGTTTAGAGACTTGAACCACTAGATATTAAATTTTAAAATAGAGTGTCAAAATTTAAGGTATTCAATTTTGGAATGTTTAAATGTTGAGGTTGAATATATGGCTTCAGAAGATTTGAAAGTTTAATCAACTTCTTAATGTTTTTTGTTGTTCAACGACTTTCCTTCTACTTCAGAATAAGATGAACCATACTATCTGAACCACGCCAAGCAATTACATTCCAATGTATACTTTGCATACACATTTATGTATATATATACAGAGTTCCTGGTATTCTTTTGGTCACACAAATTTGTCAAAATTAACTTTTGGGCATACTCTAGGTTTTTCAAAATCCAAAAAGAGAGGGATTAGTATGGTCCGTATTTTCAAAAAGGGTTTAAGAGTTAGACTAGGGTTGAAGTAAGGGTTGGTTTAATTCAAATTTGTCAAAAGAGGTTTAAGAGTTAGTCCTCTATGAAACACTAAATATATAATGAACTTTTTAATTTTGGACTAGATATGATGAAAATCATGATACTATGTTTCAATAACCGTGACAGTCCTGATGAATCTCTTCAAGAATTTGCTGCATACTTCAAGTATAAGCGATGCACTGAGACTTTTCCCTGATTGTAAATAATAGATCAGTCTTGACTTTAGTGCATCATAGCTGTTGACATTTTCTAGCATCCATTCTTGAAATGAGAGAAGCCTGTGTAACTTTACACCCAATTGTTGCCAATTCTCTATGGCTTAGAAAAAGGAGAAAAGGAGAGAAAGATGTGGGCTAGTGATAACCATGGCGATGGGAGCATACAACCACATGCATATACCGTATCCATTTCAATTGTTTTCCTGACTGACAAATTCTGTGAATTAATTTATACTCCTAAAGTTCGCCAAACCATCAAATTCTATTTCTGAACCATTATCAAAGTATTTTTAGCCACATCCGGCACGTTTGTATGAAATAACTCAATGGTAAAGGCCATGTACATTCAGAAAATAGGTAGTTGAATTGGACGAGTGGATTTGGTATCAAATTGGCTGGGTTTACAACAAGAATGTTGCTTCTTTGGCTACATGAACAGAATGAAAAACTTTTAAGTTTAAAAACTTTTAAGTTTAAAAACTTTTAAGTTTAAAAGACTTCTAAAGATTGTGTTTAATAACATATGGGAAAGACAACGAGGCAGACCAGCAAAAACATAGGAAGACTGTGTTATGACAGACACTACAACAAGAGGACTCAACTCCCTCCAGAAGCTTTATAACTTTCCAAAGACCAATTGATAGAAGTGTCAGGAATTGTAAAAGCAGAAGTCATCACACAGATCTGATCTGGTGTTAAAGGCAATGAGGTCAGGTCAGATCAGTTAAATAAAGGAAGATAATAGGTAATAATAGATAATAATAATAATGTCAAACTTAACGCAGCGGGTCCCTCAGTGGCAAAAAAATTCAAATCGATCCAAGGGGTTTCGTGCTAATTAGCATGAAATGATTTTTCGAGGGCTCTGTTCAAATTTGTTTTGCCCATAAAATCAAAACTGAATAATTTTTTTCTTATTTTATTTGACAATGTAATTGTACTTGCAATGTGCAAATTTGAACGAAATTTCATGCGAAAATTCCTTTGGGAACAGGGCTTTTGAAATTTTGGCGGGGAACATTTTGATGCGGCATAAAAAAAGGATTTTTGGTCGCCATTTTGGAACGGTTCATCCGATTTTCAAATTGTTTTCTGTATTTTGGTCCTTTTTACATGCTTTATCATTGACCAGACTTTCAACGTAAAATTTATATCGGAAGGTTGTTTTTTAAGGGGGGTCCCTAGGAACCCCTCCCCCCGCCCCCTTGGGCACCAACGAGTGGAAAATACATTGGACATTTTTAAAAGTGTTAAATGAGCACATATAGCTTGACTTTTGTTAAAGTTGGATTCAATATGTGTTTGCTAGAATTTTATAGAAAGAAATAAACAATTTTTGTTCATCCTTTTATTGCAATTTTTGATTAACATAAAATACTTTTGTGCTGATAATTTAATAATGTCAATGTGACTATGCAGACAGTGACTTCCCCAGGATTCATTCGTTAAATTGATTAGCTAATATAATAAATACTGAACACAGCCATGTTGTATAGCCTGTAAACATGAGTAATATTTGACCGCATTTGAACCTGACATCCCTCCTAACTAGTCTCACTCAGACATATACATGTCAGCATCATGATTACATTATGAGCCTTATTGAAGCCGCTGTTTGAGGCGAATCTTTATATTAGATTTGACTGACACAATTTCTCTGAGAAGTTGATTGATGCAAATGTAGGTGGAGTGGCAATTTACTGGTCTTAATTGCTGGTGTTCAGTGAGAATATCCGTATGTGCCCCATCATATCAAACCTTAAGGGTCCAAAAATGAAAATTGATTTGTTGGTCTCATCTGAAAGATTATAGATTAAGCTTTAAAATGACGCCTTGCTTTTGGTTATTAGATATTCGATTGCAAAAGTTACATCCAAATTGGTAAAAGGCATCAGGTTGATTCAGAAAACTATGGTTCTGAGAAAATAGAGTTTAAAGTTTCTGTACTGGTGAAACTTGAATGAAGAAAGGATTTTTATCTCAGTTTTTAAAACATTTTTGTCTAAAGTTTTGGATGTTGAAACCTGATTGATATGATAGAATACACTTCAAAGGTAACGTTTCTGATGAAATTAGAAATTCGACCTTGGTAATCATTTTTGACTATGCTATTCAATGGGCCCCCGTATCTCGTAATTTACTATACCGACCTTACGGTACCTTTAGATATGACGGGGCACATATCTTTAAGCTTCATAGGAAAACATTTTAACAGGAGAGTTTGATCAAATTTTATTTTGACCATTTGGATCCTAAATCTTTTTTTTTGTTTTGTTATCCTGTACCCATTAGCAAGTCATCTTTTTGAATCTAACCTATGAAAAGTCATATTTAAAAACTTCATTGAATAGTACAATTCTTGGTATTAAACAACCCAAGGTCCCTATCAGTTTTCGTATTCAGTTGTGATATTCTTTAACATGTAGTGCTTTTTGAAATTGCCTTGACATGGGTGCCCTTCAATTTTTTTTTGGACCTTTTTCTTTTCATTTTTCTTTTTTGACTATTCCCAGGAGAACCCTTAGCATATTATAGGTGCTTGGTGCTCCCATGATAGTAACTTCAAATATCTTTAAAATTAATACTGATATACATAAAACTAGTAATATTAATGCTATGTATGTCAATACTCATGTTTAATTTTTACTTGATTCCATATGTATATTAACTTCACACAAAAAATGTTAAAACCACTAAGATTCCATGACAATCAATTCTATCATCAGTAGATAGCAGAGTGTACTGTTACATTTGTCTGTGCGTATCAAAATGTCAGGTTACTTAGCCCTTGTCATATTTAATCAGGAGTCATGCCCTGCGAACCTAGGAAAGGGGACCCTAGTAGTAATGGAAACTATTATAAAGCACTTTAAAAACACTAGTTTATAGGTGAATCCTATCATTGATATACAAGAATAGCATTTCAAATTTCTCAAAGTCTTTGCATAAATTTGCAGTAGTAATATTAGCCCTTGTTTCGGGCTGTCAATATTGTTCAATTTAGTGTATACCATGTCTGGTACTCTCTGAATCAAACTAAATTCCAGCCCTTGTTTCGGGCTGTCAATATTGTTCAATTTAGTGTATACCATGTCTGGTACTCTCTGAATCAAACTAAATTCCCAGTGAAAGAACACTTGGAAAGAACCCTTCGCCCGGGCAGCGCGCTGCCCGGGCTCATTGCTGAGTCCTTGGGAGGGAAGATCAGGGGAACGATACTAGTTCTATAGTAATATTAACCTTACAATTACAACCAAGCAACAGGAAAATCCTTTAAATTGCTTTGTTAGATGTCTTTAACAGGTCACATCGTTTCACTATGGATTTTCCTACATGTAGTCTACACAACATATGTGTTATATATTTGACCAATTACAGATGCTTTAGCAAAATTTGAATCAAAACTTCATGCATTCCCAACTTATGTTTGGTAATGTTTGCACAATTTCACATGCATTTTAATTTTTTTTAAAGGAAAGTGTGTTTTTACACATCAACATTACATCATACAAGGAGCTGTACCAAATTTTGAATGAATGAAAATTCAAGATTTTACAGTTATGTTTTCTTTGTTCTTAAAATGGGGTGACAGGCTGAATTTTGCAATACAATGCGTTTCATCTTAGCCGTCATTCTCAAATGAAACATAATGAACGGCGCTTCACAACCATGTTATTTTTGTAGTATATTTTCAGTTGCAAAGTTAATCACAAGTGTGGAACTAATAGCATGTAGAAGTGTGCCATGTTCTAGGGTCAAGATGATGAAAAATAATTTTTAAGATGAGATTTTTGATTGAATAGATCAGGGGATGGGGCGGCATCCACATTGTTTGTCTATTGTATGGCAATATTTTGATTTTTTTAGCATTCAAGTCCAGACACAACAGTGTCTAACTTTTAATCTAAGTAATGGCAGGTACAAGTAGCTTCATAATACCATTTTATCAAGGAGACTTATCTGGATATGATAGAGTGAAATGAACATAGCTATGTAGTAAGTAATGGCATGTACAAGTAGCGTCATTTATTAATAACATTTATCAAGGAGACTGTTATATGGATATGATAGAGTGGCCTGAACATGGCTAAGTACAAGACTCCATTTTCCATTATCCAATGAGTGCATAGTTGTTTTGAATGATTAAAAGGAATATTATACTGATAGTCAACATACTGGCTATGCCAAGCATTTTCTTAAGCAGACATAGACCAGGCGCCAGAAATCTGAAAAAAGTGTGCATGGACGTTAAAATTTCCAGAGAACCAGTATTTCAGAAAATTGTAATTCCTATTTTGATTCAGAAATCAAGAATTTTTCAATAAAAGAAGAACTTGTTTGAATCTCTTTGAATGAATACATATCATTTTTCTAAAATGTCCATGTTTCTTATCATTTTCTTCACAAATTTGTACTAGAGACAAACAATTATATATGGCAAGACTCTTTGCTGTGCTGTAGTAGAGAAAAATATTGTCAGCTGGCTCTCGTTTTTTCTGTCCCAACGGGCGCAAAACGTTGGGAACCATTGGGTAAAAATCACCCTGCGCCCACTTAAGAAAATCTTGGACTATGCCATTCATGACACTTATTCAAAATTGGAGAAGAGTTTGAACTTGTTTAGGTGTTAACATTTTGTTTTGGTAACACAATCCCTATGTGATCTCCTGATTCTACTGTGGTTTGGTAACCAAACAAAAATGTGACCCGTCACATCGAAAGGTACCTTGCGGGTCCCTAAATGAAAATTGATTTTTTGGTTTCATCTGAAGGATCATATTTTAAGCTTTAAAATGACACCTTGCTTTTGGTTATTGGATGTTCGATTGCAAAGTTACATCCAGATTGGTAAAAGGCATCGGGCTGATTCAGAAAACTATAGTTCTGAGAAAATCAAGTTTAAAGTTTATGTACTGGTAAAACTTTGAATGGATAAAGGATTTTTATCCCAGTTTTTAAAACATTTGTCTTATGTTTTAGATGATATGATAGAATACACTTCAAAGGTCATGTTTCTGATGAAATTAGAAATTCGACCTTGGATGTGATTTTTACTATGCTCAGCTTCAATGGTATCTTGTAATTTACTATGCCAACCTTAAGGTGCCTTTCAATATGATGAGACACGCATTTACAAACAATTGTAGAGGGCCTTTATAACAAAAACATTTCCCAGGGAAAATTTCAACATCGTAGGACATCCTGGAAATCTTGACTTTCAATAAAAGTTCATTCTTTTTGTTATTGTGGCAAGTGTAAACTTGTTAATAACACTTTATTCATTATGGTGTCCACAGAAATGCTTTAAAAATAATTCAGGAACCTGAATATTGGACAACAGCCTTGAGTGTGCAATGAGAATTGCCAAGATGTATATCTGCTAGAGCCCAGGGCAAGTGCTTCAAGAAACACATAACATAAAGATCGTCTTTGACACCCACATTATCTGAACATTTGATGACAGTGAAATGTTGTTACTAAGCAAATAATGTTACTATCCTAGCCTGGGAATTTAAAGACTTTGCACAACTTTAATTTTGAGAAAGCAATTTGTTAGGCAGCTTGTAACTAATAAATTTCTTAGCTATTGCCAAGCACAAAACATATATTAACACTCTTATTTTGTGTTCTCAAAACACAAAGCAAGCAAGAATGACATACTGTAACCCGTTACCCTGACATAGACGAACTTGTTTTCTGCAGATTAGTAGTCCTTCGTTGTTCCAGTATACCACAAAAGCTCTACATGATTAGAGCACAAAGTTAATGAGTAAAATTGTCTTTCTTGATTCAGCTATGAAAACTCTCTCAAATATGTAATTGTCCGATTCCTTATCAAGTGGTAATAAACTTTTGTTTCTATAGCTCACACAAGCTCCTTTATGAAAACCTGTGTCAAATAAAATGTGGCTAAAGAAAACCAGTACTAAGATTTTCAAAAATTGTAAAAACCAAGAATGTGTTTAAAACTTGAAAATATCACTCATGGGCTGAAGTATATCTTTTTCCCATCAAACATATTGTACTCTTAATGTTTCATTTATCTAACAAGTAGCATTTAAAAACCGACAATATTTTTTATCTTAGAATTCTTCTATTTATAAATCCATTTGTATTCATTTCTAAGCTACGTAGCTAAGTTGCAATATGTGGGCTGCTCTGGCAAAATGAGAGGAAAGTCGCAAATCAACATTTTGAATAAATGACACCTAAAGTAAAAATAGGTTTTATGACATAAAAGGCCTTCATGCATAAGTGTTTACCTATACCAAAAGTTTTGAAGGTCAACTTTACCAGGAAGTGCAATTATTCACGGTTAATTGATTGCATGTTGCTATTATGTACTGTAGTAATTGGTATCTTTGAAATCATTTGGGAGCTATTTTGAATTGCAATATATTCAGTGGACTGCTTTGGATTTGGATCTCTATAAGTAAAGAATGGAGAAAGAAAGTGTGACATATTATATATCATTTAAAAGCTGAGATTATACACAATTGAAATATGCCATAAACTCAATTTTGAAATTTGCGACTTTCCTATCATTTTGCCAGAGCACCCCTCATATGCGTTCATAATTTGTTTGCTTGTATATATTTACATCCTTTCAGGGTTTCTTTGTTATATCGTTTATGAGACTCAAGTGTCTTATCTCAATGACACTGTAACATTGTAAAGATTCTCGAGTAGGATTTATGAAGCTTTGAATATCAAATGAGAAACCCTATGCTAGCATGAAAATTTGATGAGAAAATATATATATAATGGGAATATTGACTGTACGGAAATTGTATAGAAGATTTTTTGAACTCCTCCATTTGTGAAGATTTACTCATTAGCTAGATTAGGTAATTTAGTTGAAATCTTTTAAAACTTGAAGAAGCTTGTATTCAAAAGAACTCTAAGACTTACAAGTTACAAAATGTTACCCAAATAAGGGAAATTTACCAAACCCTAATACTATCTTTATACTAATAATGATCTCTTTTCTTTCTTTTATTTCTATTCCATGTCCATGTTTGGTCAATGCTGATATGGTGAATAACTTCAATTATAGGTAAGTAAAATTTATTTGAACTATATTTATGATTCATTTAAAGGTGTAATTCATGATTTTTGATGTGGTGACAACCTCTCCTGTTTTCTAACTAACATGCTAAATAAAAATAAGATTACAACATAAATACATGCTGCAAATTTCACTTGATTCCAGCATTTGTTTTCAAGTTACAAGCTTTTTGGCATTGTAAAAATCCCCTTAGGGTACTGTGTTGTAATAACTGTGGGACCCCGACAATATGTGACCCGTCATATCGAAAGGTACCTTAAGGTCGGCAAAATCAAAATTGATTTTTTGGTCTCATCTGAAAGCTGAGATTTTAAGCTTTAAAATGACGCCTTGCTTTTGGTTATTGGATGTTTGGTTGCGAAGTTACACCCAAATTGGTAAAAGGCATCGGGCTGATTCGGAAAACTATAGTTCTGAGAAAATCGAGTTTAAAGTTTTTGTACTTAGTAAATCTTGAATGGAGAGAGAATTTTTAGTTTGGTTTTCAATACATTTTTCTTATGTTTTCAATGTTGAAACCTGATTAATATGATAGAATACACTTCCATAATAACCTTTCTGATGAAATTAGAAATTCGACCTTGGACGTGATTTTTGACTATGCTTAGCTTCAATGGCCCGTATCTCGTAATGTATTCTGCCGGTATTAAGGTACCTTTCGATATGACGATCCACATATATCTTTAAATGAAAGCGCATTAGAATAGTTTGGGGATTGAATCGCATACCAGTCAGGGATTCATAATAGCTGAAAAAATAAATTTAGATAGAGGTGACCTTGAGGATGAAAAGTGGATCATGAATTGCCCCTTTAGATTGTATTTGAACTTTCTAAATTTGGATCTTCAAATTAAGTCAGCAGTCACTAATTTGACATGCAAATGGAGTAACATTGCGTTATAATGACAACAGCATTTCCATGTACTGCTAGCCTTTGTAAGTTATAAGGTTGCTCTGTAAAGCATCAGTTTGTTAAAGAGTTTAATGGCATAGTTAACTATCAACTGAAATATTGATATAGAGCTCTATACATGAAAGTGAAGGATGTAACACATCTGTTAATATGGTCCTTTTTCACCTTTTCTTCCAATTGTTGTGTGGTCATACTTGAGGATAATGTGGTAATAAATGTTGAAAGTTTTGAATAAATGATGAAATCTTTTGAATTTTACATTCATCTTTTGAAAAGTAGCTTTGTTATTAAGGAAAATAGTACACCTTGATTATTTCACTTATATCAAGAAAGTGGTACGTCTGTGACACATTAAGTATTAAAGTTGAACAAATGCGAAAGGTCAGTATTGAGTTTTGTAACCAAAAAGTGATTTTTAAAGTTGAAAAGTATAGGTTATATGGTAGCTTTGAAAAGTTATCCATGTTGATATTTGTGTCAGATAGTCATTCCTTTTTAAATGTCATTTTCTGAAAAGTGGAATCTTGCCAAAATTACAAACGAGGGGGTATCAAAAAGTTTTAAAGATCACAAAGAAGAAATACAGCTAAGAATATAATTTTATTATGCAACCCTTAAGTCATCTTTACATAGCCGCTGTGCAAAGAAACACATTTTTTTCACTAAAAACTGACTGTCCACAGTCTGTCATTGTAAAGGTCCTCTTTTAGCAAAAAATCCACATTTTATTCATTGAAAATCAACATTTTCAGGTCGGTCATGCTTTATTATGTCCTTATGACATCATTTGTTGACCTATTTCCATAAATTTGGTATCAATGGAAAGAGGAGATCCTAACCTATAACTTCGGTATCAAACATCTAAACCTCGGAGTGTCACCATAGAATTATTGAGCTGTAACCCTTCAAATGTAGGAATTTAAACATGCAACGTATCTTTGATTTTCCCATGCAGTTTATCTTGTAATCGGAAGCATACTTGAGTATCTAACAGAAATGTTTTAAACATAACATATAGGCCTGCTCATCTTTAAAAAAATATTTAGCATAATCTGAACCAAAGTGCTAATTTGTGAATGTTTATTGCTTTGACGTTTTCAATTTTTCCCAAGCACTGGGCTTTTGCACGTGCTATTATGTGCCTGACACTCGATTAGGAGAGTGCCTACTTATGTGTACTGCGTAAACGCACTTCTGTAAACGCTGTGCCGTATGTAATTTGAATATCAACTGTGGATTCATCACGAATCAACAATGGTTCGCTGTATAAGGAGATACAGTGAGATGTTGAATATGTTATCCCATACCAATTAGTAGGTCATCACCTGTCATCCCTGCAAACTCTTATCACCAGCAAGATGCATTATCACCTGTATTCACTATACACACAGGACAGTCTCCATGTACTAAAATGATAAATTACAACCTATAAATGTCAAATTTCTACTCAGAAAGCACTGGATTGATGACTTGTGAACCCCATAACACAATATGTTATCCCGCACCCATTAGCAGGTCATCACCTGTCATCCCTGCAAACTTTTATCACCAGCAAGATGCATCATCTCCTGTATTCACTACACACACAAAGCTGTCTCCATGTCAAAAAGCTTTATCAAATTCATAAATCATGGATTTTGAAAGGATATAAATATTGCTATCTATGGTATACGGAGCTTATTAACTAAAAAACCTGATACCGCGCCGGCAATCTCTTAGAATTACTGTATGTCTACATAATGGGTTATGGGCTTTCTTGTCTAGCTTTTAGGAAGAAAATTGTGCTTGAGTTGATGTTTATGATTTTGTTACCATCTCAAGAATGCATTATAAAGTAAGGTACTATGGTTTTGTATATTCATCATTTTTAATGACAACCTATCTACTTTTGGGGACTATACTAGATTCAAATTCTTAGCAGAAAATTAGCATGATGAACATTTATAATGCCCTTTTTCAAAGCACTAAAATGTTTAGAAATCTTAATGAAATATTGAAAACATGTATCTCTCAGCAAAAAACTGTTTTTAAACCCAAAGAAATAATGAATAGAGAAATGAATACGAAAAATGGCTATAGATCCATCAGAGGTGAACATGTTCAAGTAAATTACTTTCAAAGTCTTAATGGTGACATGATTTATATGTTAAATAATGTTGATATAAACATCAAATATTTCTGATGATAAACAAAGCAAGATGTGTTTACATCTAAGGTAAATTAAACCATCTGGTTAGAGGTTTCTTCTTACAGACTAGAAAAACGTATCATGATTCGATGTTTTGAAAAAAGTGTCCAAGATTCAGCTCTATAACAATGTTTGTTGAAATAAAGAAGTTTTACGATTAATGTTTTAAGGTATTAATTAAGTGTGAGTGTTTATTGCTTTAAGATTACTAAAAATGCATATGATTCATTGATGTGTTTCATTGTTTCTGCTGTGA
Organism: Ophiothrix spiculata; assembly: GCA_000969725.1. Taxonomy (NCBI): domain Eukaryota; kingdom Metazoa; phylum Echinodermata; class Ophiuroidea; order Amphilepidida; family Ophiotrichidae; genus Ophiothrix; species Ophiothrix spiculata. The sequence continues at coordinate 126,376 of JXSR01S028868.1, forward strand.
TTGGTACCAGATATAGGTCTAGTTATCTTCAGTAGATAGCAGAAAAAATAGCAGCTTTCTTCAACATTTGTCTATTCTGCTATTTGGGATAGTTTGACTTTGGTCTCTGTTGGCAAAGAGGATGCAAAAACAGGTACTTCTTGAAGCTATCCTGTCTAGCCCAAACCACTGTTGGAAATTCTTATGGTTGAATTTTTTTGTAAAAAGACTCTGTACTTGTTTGATTATAGACAACTTTACATATAGGGCCAAAACATAGTCGGCCTGCAAACAAAATTTTCGGTACCAAACATTTGGTCTTGACATCAAATAAAATAACCGTTGAGACCGAATAAAACTTCACGCTAAATTGCACATGTGTTGAATTGCCATATACATTGTCTCAAATGTTTGTTACTGATTTATACTTTAAATTTGATCGCAAATATTTGGTGATGTCACGACCAAATGTTTGGTAGCGCAAATTTTGTTTGAAGGCCGACTATGTTTTGACCCTTAGCCATTGAAGTATCAATGACATCAAAGCATCTTGCATCCTGGCCACGATTTAAAACAGCTGAAAGCAGTCGTAAATTCCGATCCTGGTCATTTTCTCTTTTTCACATATCTGCAAAGTCCATGTTATCATGGTTAGAAGGTTTAAAATGGCACCTCAATGAAATTTACTCAACATCCACAAGTCAAGTTATGGGTGGCCATAGTTTGTCATCAAGTAAAACATGAAACTGAGGTAAACACATTCAAAAATCAGTAAGCAGGGATGTGAGAGTGCCTCTTTTCAGCTGATTTCCTCGTTTTTGAAAATGTTCATGTGCTAAAATTTTAGCTTTTTCATTCATTTTCAGCCCATTTTTGACCTTTTACCCCAATTTTACGACGCTTTTCTTGTTTTTGTCACTGGCCTCTCACACCCCTGAGTAAGCTTTATACTTTCCTGCTGATGGTCCTTCTAATGTGGATTTTTTCATACTTAAGTTCAGTCATACTTTGCAGGGAAGAATGGATGAATGTAAATTTTAAAAAAAAATCATCAAAATTTGACCTTTAAATGTATTTTCATCTGTAGGGGAAAGTGAAGTTTGCTGACTTTACAGCTGTTAGGAGCTGAAAAGTCACATCTATAATCAATCACAGAAACAATGGTATGAAAAGGAATTCTGACATTGACGTTAAAAATGACACAAATTATTCATATTAAATTTCACTAATACCTTTTGCCTCAAGCTCTTCATGTCCATTATACAATGAACTTGCCAGAGTACTCAATGTCAGAATTAACTTTTAAAGATAATCTTTCAATTTACATTTATGTAGAAAAAACATTCTTTGTATATCTGTTTTTATATCAGTTGTTTCCACAAAGCATGAAATGTTAATATTAAAGAATAAAGAAAATTGTAAGTGACTTTGCAACGGGTGATTTTGGAAAAGGAAAAGGGGAAAACATATTGTTGACATTTGCTTTTAAAAATGCCACAAATTATTCATTGAATTTCACTAATGCTTTTGCCCCAGGCTCTAGTGTCCATTTACAATTAACATGCCAAAAATACTCCAAATATCAAAATATGCTTTTACAAATTATCTTCAAAGTTTGTACAAATGTCAGGCTTGATACATTTCAATCTTCCCTCCACTATTCCGAGGGAAGTGTATGTTTAGAGACTTGAACCACTAGGTATTAAATTTTAAAATAGAGTGTCAAAATTTAAGGTATTCAATTTTGGAATGTTTAAATATTGAGGTTGAACATATGACTTCATGACTTCAGAAGATTTGAAAGTTTAATCAACTTCTTACTTCTTAATGTTTTTGTTGTTGAACGATTTGCCTTCTACTTCAGAATAAGGCTCGGTGCAGACTCCACTATCGTATAGAATATTTTGCTTAGAATATTCTAAGCAGACAACAAAATGACGTAGGTCATCGTATAAAACACACAGTTTTATTCGATGACCTACGTCATTTTGTCGTCAGCATAGAATATTCTTAGCAAAATATTCTATACGATAGAGGAGTCTGCACCGGGCCTAAGATGCACCATACTATCTGAACCACGCCAATCAATTACATTCCAATGTATACTTTGCATACACATTTATGTATATACAGAGTTCCTTGTTTTCTTTTGGTCACACAAATTTGACAAAATTAACTTTTGGGCATACTCTAGGTTTTTCAAAATCCAAATAGAGAGGGATTAGTATGGTCCGTATTTTCAAAAAGGGTTTAAGAGTTAGACTAGGTTTGAAGTAAGGGTTGGTTTAATTCAAATTGTCAAAAGAGGTTTAATTTTTAGTCCTCTCTGAAACACTAAATATATAATGATATA
>JXSR01S028869.1:10499-26175 GCA_000969725.1 Ophiothrix spiculata
CCACACACCTTGGTAGAAATGAATGAACAGTCCGTAAAGAACATGTTAAATATTTTTGCAATACACTCTCTGCTCTATATATACCAAAACATATCTCTTGAAAATAAGTGGAATCCCTTCATGGGACACTAACAAAAATTTACAAAATATTCCTATTCCTGTAAAATTAAAAACTGAAGAAGGGTCTATATGGTTAAATAAAAGATTAATATTTGTCAGAATTTCATAAATATTTGTTATATTTCGGTCAATAAGAGATTAATAATTGTCCGAAATATTTGTTATATTTCGGACAATTATTCATCTCATAATTGACCTTAATTTGACCTTTACTATTTTTGAAAAGGAACCTTGTAAGATTGAGAAGAAAACCTGGCATCCCTCGGAAGAGAATCTATTGATTTGTAAGATATTTGTAGGCCTACACAAAATAGTTCAAATTTACCTGTATAGTCTTTTAAGAGTTGAATAGTATTGGTTAAAAAACAACGTGTTGTTAAAGACGTTTCGATGTTTATACGTGGTATATAGTACGGTTCGCGGCTTATACCATTAAATCCCGTTATCAACATTTCAGACTTTATATTGCTGAGCCTATTAGCTTTCAATATAATTTTCCAAAACAGGTCCATTGTTTCAAATAAAGTTTTATCATTAAAATTGAAGCACTTATAGATTTCAAAACTTTTAACATGTTCAAAGCAGATCCATATTTTCCAAAAGTCCTAAGAAATGATTAGGCATACAGCTTGTCATGGTCAACATGAAATATATTATTCGAGTAGTCTTTGCGTTAAAATAATTTTTGTGACTTGAATCTAATGTAAAAATCTAGACCATTGGCCTATGAGTCTAAAATTCCAATATTGCACACGTTGAACATCGCCATTTCTTTGGTTGTGACTCAATAATATAGGGAAAAAATATAATCGCCGTTGAGGCATCTAGACAGGTGTAATGAATGATACGGTCCTACCCATTTTATTGTCCCCCCTCCATTGACTTCAACGGAGTAAAGCGTGACCTTGATGAATGATCGATACACGTACAAAGTACATACTATACAAATATATAGGTACCCGGACTATAAATGGGTAGGACTGTATCATTCATGACACCTGATCAATTTTGATCCAAATTCTCCTCAAATTGATCCTTTTCGGATCAAAAGAAAGTGTGTTTAATCCGAAAAGGATCAAATATGAGGAGAATTTGGATCAAAATTGATCCGGAAAAGGGTAAGCTCATATTTGATACTTTATCGGATCAATTTGATCCTTTCTTTTTAAGAATGCAGTAAAATAAAATTTACTGGGAAAATTTACTTTTAGATGAATTAAATTAATCTATCGGGTTGTTTCCTTCCAAGTCGATCTGGGTAAGTAGCAAAAACATGTCTTCGCATTGATAGATGATAATGCTTAAAAAACGGTTACACTCTTAGAAAGCCAGTATCAAATATGAGACAAAAAGGATCAATTTTGATCCTTTTTAGGTATAAAATATGAGCTTACCCTTTCAGGATCAAAGTGATCCAAAAATAAGGATCACAATTCTTGATCCGAAAAAAGATCAAAGATTTCTTATAAAAAAGATCTGCCTAAAAATATCTCACTGAAGTGACCCTAGCAGGGTTTGAACCCACGCCGCACGTACACCATGTAATTACGAGACCATCGCTCTAACCACTCGGCCACAGGACAGGCAGCTGTCAAGTGTGGTGAAATCATCTTATTTATACCATTGTATACATTCCTGGCTATCCTTTATGAGCTCATCCTTTCCGTATCACAGAAATTCGGATCAAAACTTTGATATTGTAATCAAAAAGGATCAAAATAAAATGATCCTAAAACCGGATCAAAAATGATCCTGGTGAATTTGATCCATTTGTATATATTGATCCGAAAAAGGATCAAAACGATCCACGTTGGATCAAAAGTGACCCTTAAAGGATCAAAATAAAAATGATCCGGAAAACTACTCGTATATTTGATCCCGGTGTAATGAGACTGAGTGTCCCCCATAACCAGGCGTCCGGGTCTAATTGAACTACACGGAATAAATCGCAATCAATGATTTATTGATCGCACATGTACAAGTACGTTGTACACGATTTAATAGTAGCTAGGACATTTCAGTCACACGGACGCTGTATTTCATTACACCGGCCTTCTAAGAGTGTACAAAACGCCAATTTATTTTGTGTATCATGTTATTCAGGTCTGAAATATCATTTTTCCAATCATAAAGTTATTGAAAGTTTTTGCTAAATCATCCTGCTGTGTCCTCATGGTCATGATAAACTTTTTAGCAAGTACAGATTGGTCAATAGTGGTTTTCTTTATTAGTTTAATCGCACGCATGATTCAAAATTTCATTGAAAAGCGATGATTTTGACACCAAAATGATGATCGGAAAACTGGCACCTCTCTCGGGGTTTTTCGGATATGGCGCGAAGAGCCAAGCCGCTATGTTATTGCGTGCCCAGTACGTGTAGACGCACAGTGCATAATAACCGCGCAAAAATATTCGCGTTTTGGTAGGCCTATGCACATAACAAACGTACTTGTCTTGGCTAACGCGCATTTGATGATAATGCGAAAGATTAATATTTTTCCGATTTTAGTCGAAAAATATGATTTTTGGAATGGCTGTATCTTTTTTTTCCCAAAAGTGGATTAATGGGGATTTTGAATACAAGATAGAACACCCTTTCAGCTTTCCATTGGTGCCAAAACATTGGACGGGAACATTTTGTCCGGGCTAAGCATGTTTTGAAGGTCTCACTACTCATCTATATGTGATATTGTGTATAGTACATGTAACAACCCGGAAAAAATCAAAGTCCTAGGATCGGACTAAGACAATGGTCAAAAAGTATTAATCAATTCCTGATTTTAAACATCCTTGATTCCAACATATTTCCACTATTGCTTCCTTACAGGTTTCAAGGAGCTTCAGCGGTATCTCGTTGATGTTGTTGGCATCGCCAAAAGCATCATTAGAATCGAAGAGGTTGGATACATGGGAGGCGACTTTGCTTTTGTTTGGGGTACTTATGAGCTGTATACGCTGCCTGATGCTCCAGCAAAGGAGTTTGGAAAGTAAGTGTGAATGAATGTAAAAATGTGCAAGGAGAAAGAATAAAATATACTACCTTCCAAGATCCCATTTCACTTTAACCCATGATATTGGGTTTGCCAATAGGGCACTTGAAAGTTGTTAGGTTGTTGTTGCTGCCTGGAGACATTTATTTCATAACTTCAAAAATCAAATTTTTGATATTTATCTTATTTCTTGAAAAATTGCTAAAAATAGGCCACAAATTACTATTTTGGTGGGATTTTTTGACCTATTTTTGGCATTTTTTAAAAAACTAGGATAAAAATCTAAAATTTTAGAAAACCCTTAATAGACATTTGTTTCTAAATTCAAAAAAGCAAAAAAGTTCAACATTTCACAAATGCAAATCCTAGTTAGGCTTTCCAGAAATTCTGGGCAAAAAATACGGTTTTGGGCATTTTTTGCCAAAATTGACATTTTTAGTCAAAAACCGGGTCAAAAACTGATATCTTCATCATGTTTAGGGTAAAAATCCGCTTTTAAAAATGTATACTTGTATATAGTTGAGAATGAGTTTGAGAGTTACAGTACAAAAATGGTGTAGACCATTTGAAGGTCTACCCCAGCCTTAACATTAATTGTAAAACTCACCTGCATGTTTTGATCTTGCTCTTAGATTCTTTAACGTCTTGAAGAGAGTAGAAGGTGATTGGCTGACATACATTGAATCCTCTAACAGAAGTAAGTTAAAGTTAAGGTTTCTGACGAGACTGTTTTTTCAAGTCGACATGTCGCAATAATTTGTTGTCGACATCGACATAAAGTTGATATCAAAGAGTTGGTTTTTGCGGAAAAACAGAAATTGTGTGAATAAACTTAATGACCCGTTATAGACGTATACTTACGTATAATGTACTAGTTCCTTCAGCGTACGACAATATGAATGATATAAAATTGATATTTTGTAACTTTTTTGTTGTGTGCCATTGTAAAAACTTGAAAAAACTTTGTAAATGAGGAACAACTAAAAAGCATTAAATCATTTATGCAACAGTTTAAAGGTCAACTGCTAATAAACAGCCATAAATTGACAACTAAACATACGTTTTTAAAAAATTTTACTTGCCCAGTTTTGTCGACAAATGAGAATTCATGTCGACATGCTTTATGTCGACATAAAGCATGTCGACAGAAACCTTAGTAAAAGTGTACAGTATAAACCTTGAAGTAAGCCACAAGCAATCTGACTCTGTTGCAAAATCCATAGGATATCTTTTGTATTCTACAAGATTATGAACTGGGTATTGTGTAAGAGACTAGTAATGATTGATTAGGATTGGTTAAGACCAAATCACAGTGTAGTAATATTTTTGTACATGAATGGTTAACAATTTTGGTATTATTTTGGGCTAATTTTGTTGATAATACATTTGAGAAATATGGACTAATTTACCTCCCCCGTATGGTCATAATGGTTTCTGTGCGTTATGCGGTTGCTTGTTAGATACTTCCAAGATTTACATAGTATAGACATGACTGCCACTGCATGTCACTGCAGTGGCACAAACCTGCATGTTCGTAAATAAGTGTGATTTAAACATTATAGAGGATCGCAAATTATTCCACATGCACGAGTTACACGAATCTTTGTTGAAAATAGAAGTAACCATTCTGCATTGTATTGTGCGATGCAACATATAGCCTGTTTTTCCTCATGGTTGGTTGATCTGGTTGATGGTGACAAAAAATATGAGTTAAGAGCGAGTAGAAACAAGTCCATTGATAGTTGATCATCACCCACTATTTTTGGTGGTTGATGGCGAGATTTTTGTGTTACATTTATTTTCACACAATATGCTCTCAATTTCTCATAAGCCGCCCCACTTAGCCATGATGCTTGCATCTATAAAATTGCAAGAGTTCTCTTTGTGTAGGAAATTTAATGATTTCAATAATAATCACCGCCCTTCAATTGTTATTCCCATCACAGGCTGTAAGCTGGCTTCTGACCCTTTACCGTTGTGGGCGTTGATCAGGAGTTCTCAATTATCGCAGGCTAGTGAGGGCCATATGTACATACAAATTAAAATGGAGCCTCTAAATAAAGGGCAGGACACCCTGTTTTTCTCTGCTTTGCTGCATGTTTTGCAACTTCCTCAATTGCTATACTCTGTAAATCTTGAAGTATGCAACAAGCAGCCGTTTAACGCTTAAAAACCAATATGACCATATGAGGAAGTAAATTAGTCCGTATTTTTTAAATCATAACAATGTACCAAATCGTGCTCAATATTCAAATGAATTTATGATCATGTTTGTCCATGTGTTAGCAACAAAATTATACCAACCCAAAATAATACCAAAATCATGAACAATTCATGTAAAAAAAATATTAATACGCAGTGATTTGGTCTTAATCAATCCTAATCAATCATTAGTAGTGTCTTACACAATACAAAACCACCAGTTCACGATGTTGTAGAATACAAGGGATATGTTATGGATCTTGTAACAGAGTTTGATTGCTTGTTTGCATACTTCAAGGTATAGTCGACATTTTGCAGCAAACCAGATTTGGCCATTTGAAATGCCCAGGCTAAGGTTCTAAACAGATTTTCCTTCCCAGGATCTGAAATAAGGCCTAAAAAAATTGTTTGATTGGCATAACATAGAAAATATATGACACATATACATAAACATCACTTTTTTCTGTAACACATCTTTTATTTGTCATTTTGAATGTCCTGCAAACCATATCTTTGGCTCCCATGAATCAATTCCCATCAAATTTGGGAGATTTTTTAACATGCTCAAAAAATAAAAATATTTAGGGTTGGTGGTAAAAATAGGGTCAGTCGGGTTACGCCAATCAAACATTTTTTTTAGGCCTAAGCTGATGATTTATGTTATTCTTCTCCCACGTTACAGGTCCATATAAGCACGAGTCATGTGATTACGACGGTAAGGAATACACTCATGGCGAAACATGGAACACCCAAGATTGTACAACGTGCCAATGTGATAACGGTGATGCAGCGTGCGGACCCTTGGAATGCCCAGAACCACCAAGTACTGGTTGCGATAAAGTCCTTGTAGAAGGCCAATGCTGCCCTACATATAACTGCCCACAAGGTAAGGCTCTGCAATGCGCCTAGCATAGGAAGAACACAGTTTGTGCATTAAGGATTATATGCTAGCTATGGTTAAAATAAACAGTTATTGTACAATACAAAAAAAATCCATCGTAAAGGTTGTAATTATAAATAATAGGGCCCTGCAATCTGGTTTTCTGTTTACCTTGGCCAATGAATTATTGTTTGACCTATACTTTCTTTTACCTTAGAAGATTCATAAAAAATGAGCAGACAATCAGTAGTCTCTTGGAAATAGGTTTATTTTTCAAACTGCAAGACAGTTTTATCAAACAGTTGCCTGCTGGACAGAAAACAAGAATGCAATATGAGCATTTAGGATTTTATGTAGGTTACTTTAGTTTTACATGGAATATTCATGTACAAATGAGCAAATGATTATTGTGTTTTATCTAAAACCATTAGCTAAATGTATATTAAACCTGTAATACAATATAAGTTCCAACATAGGAATGGAAGTAAGTTGCTTTATTTTATAACAAAAATTGTGATTTTGTTGGATACTATTTATTCAATGACAATGATCGTATAAATTGGGTCCAGACTTTCTGGTAAAGTTATTTAATTATGTAAGTTAGAAACAAGAATCAAGCTTACAATGTTGCAAGTCAATGAGACCAATTTCAGGTTTGGACATGTAACCAGAATTTCATATATACCTATCATTTGCAAGTACAGAATTTAACCTAGGGCTTGAAGTGAATGATTACCTCACAGAATGCAATATGTATAGAATCTCAAGTTTTATAGCTCGCCAGGAATACTGCATTCTGCTCAAAGGAGGAGCATCCAAACAGGGGACCAACAGGCTACTGTGACTTCCAAAACCATGGAGTAAAAGTTTCTTGCTCAAGGAGACATGGTCTGATCGAGCTTAAACACATAGGCCCATATTCCAGAAAGGTGTTTAGCTAAATCAGTGTTTTATTTCTCGTCAACAGCACGACTCATTGAACTGTTCTGCTTGAAAGCTGCAATGATGCGTATCATTCCTGGACAGTTGATGCTCAGTTAAACAATGATGCGTATCATTCCTGGACAGTTGATGCTCAGTTAAACAATGGTTTAGCTAAACATCTTTCTGGAATACGGGCCATAATCTCTGTATTATAAGCTACTCCACGCTAGGGCTTGAAGTAAATGATTACCTCACAGAATGCAATATGTATAGAATCTCAAGTTTTATAGCTCACCAGGAATACTGCTGGTCCAGTGGTGCAATCACCACTGTACCAGCTCCCCTCTTTCAACATGTCAAAATATGTTTGCCATACATGTAGAAGTTTGATAGAGTCCTCATAATCCTAACCAATGTTTTAATGATTGATTTGCTCCATCTAATTCAGATTCTTCTTCATATGCACTCCCTTCCTCGGGTAAATTCTCCTCTGTTGTGGTCAAATGACACCTGACACTTTGATTTTGCCACAGGAGTTAAACAGGATCCTTGTAATCCATGATTGAAAGATGGTGCTTGCTCCATCAGATGCCGATTCTTTTTCTGGTCAACTGGGGTAAATAATCCCTTATTCTGATCAAATCATAAACCACACAATTATCCCTTTGATTTTGTCACAGAAGTTCGACAGGACCCTTGCAATCCTAACCCATGTTTAAACGACGGTACATGTGCCATCAAATTCCGATTCTTCTTCAAGTGTGACTGTCCAGAGGGCTTAAGTGGAACTACTTGCGAAGGTACGTCTAGGCTGGTGTCAGCCGATATTTTAACTTCTTGCTCTTGCTCGAGTACTGGTGATCAAACCCATGTTATGGTATTTAAATATTAACAGCCTATGAGTGTGATAGTTTATCATAAATCCTTGAATCCCATCGTCAAAAGCCAAATAATATATACCTATATTTAAAAAAATATGCAATATTTATCATATTACGATATCGTTGAAAACATAAGAGGTTGAGGTTAATATGATGCTCTCGGATCAGGAATATCAGAAACACTTTGTCCTGGGCACCTTTTTGTTTTTGTGTGGGATCCCTTGCTTGAATAGCCAAACTTTATGGGTTATCCTGACATCACGACATTTAGGTGTTTGTCTTATTGTATTTTCTTTTACTTGCTATGTTTGCTTTGTAAGTTGTTTTGTCAAATAAACATGAAATGAAACAAGTTTGATTGCAAGAAAAACAGAACCATCTCTTTTTACCGTAGTGTGGTTTACACAAATGGGCCAAATGTTGTTATGAAACCAGTAATTTTGACTTTTTTGGCAATATTTCACTTATGCTAGATAGGGATAAAACTGGGATAAAACTAGTGAGTGAATGTCTTGTATGAGCTTAAGTGTATGTGATATATGGACTAAATATTATGCAGTAATAACTTTTACATGATCATTTTGTATTCTTATTTGTTATTCCAGATTCTGTACAAATCTCTGAACCAAGTAAGTTTCCAGCTATATGCCAAATAAACATCTAAGGTATTAGCCACAATTTCAAACAAAAACTTCCTTAAATCCAGGAAAGGCATGATAGAATCAAAACGAATATACAAAACTTAATTATTTGTTCTTAAAACGATAATTTTCCACCCAATTCGTTCCTTAGCAAACTGTTTTCCTAAAATTTCAGGACGTGTGTTTGTCATTTTAAAATTTGGTCTGATTGCCTCAACTTTTTTCAAACTTTTTGAGATTTTGGTACCAAAATATTGTTCATATTTTTCTTGTAACCCATGTGAAATTTCACGGCTTAGTTATGTTCCGTTTTTGCGTTATGTAAGAAAATGTGTCTTATTATGGTTACCATAATTAGTTCTATACAGTAACATATAGGAAGCGCTGAAATTCAAAATTGCCCATAAAATCAAAACCGTTTGACCAATTCAGCTGATATTTGAAATTTAGACCTCTTGGGTAATCATCTTTTATATGAAATTGAAAACTAAAATTTTAAAAATCGGACCAAGCTCATTTAAGAAATGTTAAGTACATCCAAAACTGGCTCAATCATTTTAGTTGGATTTAACTGGGAGTCCCAGAAACGCCCAAGTTGAGTAACTTTACTTGTACAAGGAACTATTATTGTTTCAAATAAATATCGGACACAAACTGTAAATGTAAATTTAAACGCAGTCACTGCATATCCAGAACTTGTCACGTGACAAGTACACGACATTGTGAAGTACGCAACGCCATTTCCAATCAGTAATCCACAGTACTGCGACATCGCTTGCGCCTGGAAAGCATTGTGTATTTGCGTCCTGATTTGCGTAAATTGCAAACACAATTCTGTTATACAAGGCTCTCAATTTTAATGTCCAAAATTTATTTTCAAATATAACAATATGTTCTACCTCCAGTGATTATTTCCAATGCCATAATATTAACTTTCCTTGAAGAAGTTTTGAAAATATGGGGTACGCTATCTTAGCTATTTTTGTACAATTATGCAAAAAAGTGCTTAATAGAAGTGCTAGGTCTTGGCATTACAGCTTTATATAATTATTGAATATTGACACAATACTGATCAAAAAAGCCAAGAACTTTTGGACCAAGTATACTTTAAGTCCCATCTAAAATTTTAAGGTTAGGGATTAGGGTTAGGGTTTGTGTGAGGCTATGTTTAGGGTTAGGGTTGGATCATTTGTTTTTTATCGACGATCACAATACTCTTGATTTTGCAGTTTGCCCCACTGTGTGCATGTCCCTTTACGACCCTGTTTGTGGCACTGATGGAAACACATACAGCAACGAATGCGAACTGGTCAGAGCTAACTGTGACGGCTCAGTGAAGGTGCTATTCAATGGCAGATGCGAAGACAGAGGTTAGTAGCTCTGTTCCCTTTGTGTGTGGGGGTTGTGTTGAGAGAGTGAGGGGGGGACAGTGAGTGCAAGAGGGTCAAAGCTAATTGTGATGGCTCAATGACTGTACTATTCAATGGCAGATGCGAAGACAGAGGTTAGTAGCTCGGATCCCTTTGTGCAGGGGGGGATGTGTTGAGAGGGGGGGGGGTACAGTGAGTACGAGATGGTCAGAGCTAATTATGATGGCTCAGTGACTGTGCTATTCAATGGCAGATGCGAAGACAGAGGTTAGTAGCTCGTATCCCTTTGTGCAGGGGGTTGTGTTGAGAGGGGGGTGGGGGCACAGTGAGTGCAAGATGGTCAGAGCTAATTGCGATGGCTCGGTAACTGTGCTATTCAATGGCAGATGCGAAGACAGAGGTTAGTAGCTCTGTTCCCTTTGTATATGGGGTTGTGTTGAGAGGGGGGTGGGGGCACAGTGAATGCAAGATGGTCAGAGCTAATTGTGAAGGCTCAGTGAAGCTGTTATTCAATGGCATTTGTCAGGACAGAGGTTAAATGCTTAGTTAACTCCCTTTGGGGTGTGTTGTGGGGAGGGGGGCGTTGTTGAGAGGGGGCCCACAGCGTGTGTGAGATGGTCAGAGCTAATTGTGTCGGCTCAGCGAAAGTGTTTTTCAATGGCAGATGCGAAGACAGAGATTTGTAGCTTAGTTCCCTGTGCATGTTTTAAAAGTGATAAAATAAGACGAGGTGAAAGATTTGTTGCAAAAAATATATGGTAAATTATGAAAAAAACAGAAAGCAAATACACCAGTACAGAAGTGTTTATTAGGTGTTAGGCGATCTTAATTTAATTGTTTGTCTCAAAGCTCTCCTACTCCTGGAAAACTAATGCGGAATGCGATTTTATGTTTTGTGTGTGACTGAGTGTTTGTTATTCTACATTTAAAGAAAAGACTTCCATGTCCCCACATATTGTAAAGTGTGAAGTGAATCTGCCCCCCCCCCCCCGTGATGGAGATAAAACTGGATTTAAAATCTTGGCTTACTACTTCTACTACTACACTACTCCACCGATATGTACTGTCTTTGCATTGGACAGCGTCGTTGAGAAAAGTTTTTGAAGTTGAAATTTAAATATTTAAAAAAAATTGGAAAAATATTTTGATGTCGTTAATGTTAAGATTTATTTGTACGTGAAATAATAAAGGGAAATATTGTCATAATTTTTCTCTACAGAATGCCCAGATGTATGTCCCTTTATAATGGACCCTGTGTGTGGTAGCAATGGTGTCACCTACGACAACGAATGTGCATTGCAAATAGCTGCTTGCGATCAGAATGTAAACATTGCTGTAGAGTACAACGGGCAATGTTCCGATGGTAGGTTGAACTTAGTCTTAGGGATGGTAGGATTTGGCAGGGGCTGAAGGGGGGGGGGTTGACCATCAAAGGGGATCCTGTATGTGGTAGCAATGGTGTCACCTACGAGGGGAGCAGATTTTGGGGTAGTTTCGGGGACTGCCATCAATGGAGATTGTGTGTGTATGTGTGGTAGCAATGGCCTCACCTACGATAATAATGTGCATTGCAGATGGCTGCTTGCAATCAGAATGTAAACATTGCTGTGGAGTACAACGGTCTATGTTCCGATGGTAGGTTGAACTTAGGGATGGTAGGATTGGGCAGGGGCTGAAGAAGGGGTCGGGAGGGGTTGACCATCAAAGGGGGATCCTGTATGTGGTAGCAATGGTGTAACTAGCTACGACAACGAATGTGCATGGCAGATGGCTACTTGCGATCAGAATTTAGAAATTGCTTTGGAATACAATGGTCCGATTGTAGGTTGGCCTTAAGAGGGAAGGATAGGGAAGGAAGGGGGAATTAGGGAAGGGGCAGTAGCTATGGGGGTGATGTACAATATCTATGAAACTGACCTGAAACCAATCTACCTTTTCAGAGAGCCATCAACAGAAAAACATGGCTCACTGATTCTTGAACTTGCCTATATTAGGATGTGTTCACACAGTAGAATTTTGGTCATGACTTTATTTTCGTTCGTGAGTCGCTCACAAGCAAATTCCCAGTGTGAATACAATTATAGAAAGTGTCTTGCTCGTGACCAAAAGTGACAACGCGCAATTCGTGTCCCTGTGTGAACACAACTGCTAAGTTGCACACGAGTCGCACACGACTATTATGAGTGAACACAGCTCAAGTATCACCTTTCAGATCCATGACGGACTTGTGGAAATGAGTGAAGGTTATCAAGGTGTTATTTTCTAATAATATGGACTTTCTAAATGTTTTCAGAAAATAAAAACCACAGGAGGTTGCCTTTACTGCTCATTTGTGATAGACAGTCACAATTATATGAATTAGATACTGTATAAGTGGTATTTTTCGCGCTACATTTATTTTCTCACTTTTTGCGCAAAATGGGATTAGCTCAGAAATTAATGTGTACTTGTTGCAAATGAAATTCCATACTAGGCCAATGTTCATGTGCGCGAAAATAAAAACGCACTAAATGGTCCGCAATTGGCTGAGCGTGAAAATATTGGCGTTGTTAAATTTGTGTAATGGGCTGCTCGAAAATAGGGTAGATTAGTAGGGATTTGTATTTTTTAAGAGGTTTTTTTTGACCAAGTTTATTAATCATTTCATATCATAGGCTCAATGCGAGAGTGTTGTGACATTTTATGCAAAATTAAGGTATGTGAAATACATACAAAAACACATTTTAAGCTACTTACTAAGTCTCAAACCTCAAAATTAACATATTTAGAACCAACAACAAAAAATTAAAATCAAAGGAAAACAAAACAAATTTCTCCTGAAAAAATACCCTTTCAACACTCTTGTTTATATATAAGACAATAATATTGAAGGGTCTCAATCTGCTCTGTGAGTGGAAGTTCGTTGCACTGCGACGTCAATGAATGGACCACCGGACGTTTCTTTTCTTGCCCCCCCGTACCCTGGCTGGCGCTACAACATATCTCTGACAGAACACATCACACATGTTCTGTACGAAATCTCTCGCCAAAAGTGAGTTTAATGGATTGAAACATAGGTTTCACATAAGGTTGTGAATTTCGGGAATTTTAGTGCCCTGGATTCCCGAAAATATTTAAGGCAGGATTCGGGAATCCCATTTGGTTCTGTTGATTAATTTTAAGACATCAAATCCGTTTAAAAAGTTGAAAGTAAGCTATAAGCGTATCCTTAGATTAAATCTGGAATATCTATTTGCTGCGGACAAACACTCATTTTAAAATATATCCGACAGGTTTTACAGTTAAAAAGACTTTTTATACATAAAATAGTTTACTTTCTACTTCTTACGTTAAATAAAACTTGTTTAAAATGGATTATTATGGCAAAAAAAAAACAGTGTGGAAAAATGCAGTGATTGCATTGATTGAACTGTGTTGTATTGAAATTACTTTTCTAGGGGAGCGCCAATCAGAATTATTTGAACGAGCCATTTTTAACATCTCAAGCTTACAGGAACAAGAAAATACAACAAAATTTTATTTAAAAGTTTTGCAGTCTTAAGTTCTCAAAACATGTTATGACAAAAACATCTTATTTATAACAAAATGGGTTCAGAAATAGGATGCTTTACAAGCTTTTTTCAAACATCTAACATGTGAATATTTAGTAAGGGGCGGCTTCAAAACCCAACCGGCTGTTGTCTGATGGTTCCGGGTGGTAATGGGCGGTTGGCTATTGTTTATTCCGGTTGAACCACAGAACCGGGAGGCAACCGCCGGTTGAGTTCTGAAGCGGCCCCTAATTTTGCATTGTTGGCTTGTGACACAAGTCATTTTCAGGATTTGGGTAAGCTTGTTTTCTTCCCGAGAGTCGTCCCGGGCGGGAACAGGATTCCCGATTTTTTCTAACAACTTTAGTTTCACACTATATTTACTGACAAAAAATTTAGGGTCATGCCTAATTTAAGGTTTCGGCCTTGTTACCTCAGTATATTTTTTTTTGCCAAAGCACAAACAACATAAAACCTAAGCAGGCACATACTTCACCTGTTTCAAGTCAGACACTAATGCTAACCTGTGAGCCTGACATTTTGTTCCACCAGACTGTCCACCTGATATGCCTGTTGCAATGTGCTTCGACGACCCATGCCGAAATGCCGATTGTCCATTCAACCCTGACGCAACATGCCGCGCCAACTACTGCGGCGGTTGCAATGCCGTGTTCTACGGCGATGACGGCAACGTAGTCAACTGTGATGGCACTACAGGTAGGCTCAAAAGTTTGACGTAGCTTATTCGGTGTATTTTTCGTAACATGATTATACACTCCCAGTCAAAAGTGTTTGCGCACCAAACCTTTAACCAGCCATATCTCGAGAACCGTTCATTTTTCAGATTATATTTTACATACATATATCTAAAAAAACTCAACAAGAATTGCATTTATTGCATTTATTGCATTTGAAAATATGGCGTGCTAAACATATTGTGTACTTTCTTCTGGACATAATAAATGGAGTTTAAATACATAACTGCACATTTGTTGGAAAACTTTTTACCTGAAAGTGTTCTTCACGGCTGCACGGTGATAATGAGCATTGTAAAATAAACAACATAGGAACATATCAAAAAGTGGGCGTGGTGTATTTGTATATGGTCCAGGAAATTGGCCATTTTTATGGTTATGGAAGATCAAATATCAGAGGAAACATAAATTTCTTATATTGGATACATTAAGCACCTATAAAAACATTTTTTTCACAGTCTTGGTCGTTTGATATAATAATTACGTTTTTGCGCAAACACTTTTGACCGGGAGTGTATGTACACATGCTCTTTGCGGTTCAACATGCAATGCATCACAAGTATGAATTCAACTAAATTTTATTTTAGAATATATCAGTTTAGGATTTGGGTTATTTTCTGAATTTCCAGAAGAACTTACCGAGTGTCAGCGCCTACGCAGCCAGGCAGACAAAAATGTGATGGCATTGGGAGCATTTGTCCCAGAATGCACCGAGACTGGCCTCTACCATCCTAAGCAATGTCATGGTAGCTCAGGACACTGTTGGTGTGTTGACGACGAGGGAGTAGAAATCGATGGAACCAGGACTCGCGAACCTCTCATCTGTGAACGTAAGTTTTGTGAATGGATGTTGTGGTTATAAGGAATCTATACTCAATGCCTTATGCACCTTCTTGCACATAGAATTTACCTGTTGTACCTCTGGGTTTTTCATAAACAAGGCAGATCATGTTAATCTTGACTTGACATATAAAAAGCGTGTTAACCATTGGTGTGGGGGGGCAGACTGAGGTCATTTCAATGTTATTATGATAAAACTTCACCCTTTTTTGTCTCGCCTGAAAATTTTCAGAAGAGACATAGCGATGCAATTTTCTGTCCGGCGTCCGGAGCGTATCTCGGAAACCGCATGCCCTACGTTAATGATATTTGGTGACTTGGTAGACCCGGAGCCGAACTGGATTTAGCAACAATTTTGGCGCAAAATATGCTAATAAAGTACCTAATTTGCATAATTTATGCGTAAAATGGCATATTTTACAAACCGTGCACCCTACATTTATGAAATATGGTGGGTAGGTGAGGATGAAGCTGCGCTTGTGCCAGCTGCAATTTGAGCGCAAAATATGCTAATTAAGTACCTAATTTGCATAATTTATGCAT
>JXSR01S028873.1:0-26175 GCA_000969725.1 Ophiothrix spiculata
TAAATCAGAAAATCCAGTAATACTTACGCATATGTTAATTTATATTTGCTCCACTTGTAATAACCACCAGGTGCGTTGAATCTTTTCCTTCGATGATTTGTGCTACCACTAATAACATCGCCCTCAACGTCCTCGTCAATTTTTAAAATATCGGGAAATCCACATCGAGGCTTCCACATAGTACTCCTCGTGGTGTTGTCCATATGTCCCGATTCGGGTATTCTGTAAAATTTTTGGAATTTCAATATGGCAGTTTCTACTTGATGTTCCAAGACATCTGGAAGGTCGTGCATTGTTATTTCTGTAGATAAAAATCCATTTTGTTCAAGGTATTTGTATTCCTGCAGGAAAATATAAGACAAAAACGTTTTTACGAAAACTGCTCGACACAGTGCTTGAGTTCAAATGTTCTGTCCGTGCATAAAGGCCGAAACATAGTCGGCCTATAAACAAAATTTTCCCCACCAAACATTTGGTCGTGACGTCAAAATGACGAGTGACTCCAAACAAAAAAACTTCAACATCGAGTTGAGACCAAACAAAATTTCGCGCTAGATTGCACATGTTATTGAATTGCCATATACATTGGACCAAATGTTTGTTACCCGTTCATACTTTAAATTCGACGGCACATATTTGGTGACGTCACGACCAAATGTTTGGTAGGGAAAATTTTGTTTGGAGGCCGACTATGGTTCGGTCTTAACAATGCATTTTGTAATCTGTAGTAAAAATATTTTGTTAACCCATTACTAATTCTATTCACTGGAGTCAATAAGCATAGATAATCCCCACTTGAGAAATCGAAATCCGTAACAATCTTTTTGTGTTTTCACGAGAAAAAACACAACTAAAACGACCAGGGATTTTTGCTTTTGTCGAAGACAATAGCCTATCCCATACTTTGATTGACAGGCTTCTTTTGAGCGGTAAGATTAATTCGATATTTTTTTTTTTCAATTACAATTTGTAAACTAAATCCTTTGTCTTATTAGATAACTTACGACAAACTTGAACAGGTCTAGTGGTCAGAAGTGGAACAATGTAAAAATTTGGAAGGGATGAAGAAAGAGGATGAAAACGTTTTACCTGTTTGCTTGATTATAAATTGACTTATTGTAATCTGTCGATAATTTGGACTTAATTTAACAAGCTCAACTATAATAACAATCAATAATAAATTGCTTTTCACTTGTTTAGACAATACCTCAAGATAAAACGCGATCCTTTGAGACAAATGGAAAGTTCGTCAAGTACAAGAACTTTTTGCTCAGAAACGTATAGTACTCTATAAACCTTGAAGAATGCAACAAGCAATCAGACTCTGTTACGAGATTCATAGCATATCCCTTTATTCTATAACATTGTGAACTGGACGTAATGATTAAGACCCAATCACTGCGTATTAATATTTTTGTACTTGAATCATTCATGATTATGGTATTATTTGTGGCTAATTTTGTTGCTACCACATGGACAAACATTGAAAAAAATTTCATTTGACTATTGAGCTAAATTTGTTACATGATTATGTATTTAAAACGTACAGACTAATTTACTTCCCCGTATGGTCATATTGGTTTATGTGCGTTAATCGGCTGCTTGTTGCATAATTCAAGATTCACAGAGTGTAAGCCAAACTATTTTAATGATTGAAGTGAATACTTTCTTCATGAGCTAAAATAATGTTCTTCCTAAGTTTAACATTTTTCTTCATTGGAGATTTCTGGTAAGTCCTACTTAATTCCATTTGTTTCTACCCAAAATAAGTCTATATTACCAGAAAAGTAAATGAGATAAATAGGTGAACATTTTCGAAAATGTATCTTAATTATAAAAATCCCAGAGATTTGTAGTTAAAAACATGATGTTGTAATGTTATTTAATAACCACTTTTTCTATAGATTTATTTTTGCAAACAGGATGTTTCTTACGGCAGTTCGTTCTGATAATGTCATGTACCAATACGCATTTACATATCAATGTCTTAAAATCTTAATGTACTGTATCTAATAATCTGTAATTGATATTTCCTTAATAGGTATTTCAAAGATTAAGATCGGATATGAAATTCAATGTTTTAATTACATAACAAGATTAGGTTGCTTTAAGAAATAGATATTTTTTATGTCTTCATGTGCCTTTCTTGTCCTTTGCTTGGAGGGTTTTCCCTTTTTTTTTGGGGGGGGGGATGAATTCAGTCTTAGCTCTTTTATTACTGTAGTACGATTCATTTAATACTTAAGTGCATAAGGTGTTTTAGAATCCCAGTGCATAACCCATGATTTTGATCGCTTTAAAAACGATATTCTTCACATCATTTATCTTTGAAACTGTACACAGTGATACACCAACTCAATACAATTCATATGAAAAAAAAAATCTGTCATTCCGTTTCAAAATGGAGGATTTGTGTCAAATTTTCATTTTTTACGAAAAATTTCCCGCCAAAAATTGGAAATCTGCTTTCCCAAAGGAATTTTTCACTGAAATTTGGCTCATAATAGCAGATAATAATTACAAATACATTGCTAAAATAAAAATTTCAAAAAGTTGTTTCGTTTCGGTTTTAGGGACAAAACAAATTTTGAACAGCGCCATCATTTTACCACTTTATGCTAATTATCTCAAAAACGACAAGACCGATTTTATTTTTTTTGCATCAAAACATGCGCAACCCCTACATTGACAATTACATAAAACAGCTTTATTAGGTTATGTTGCGTTTTCGCGCGAAGCGCGAAAAACAAAATCATGGGTCCATATGGACCACCCCCTTATGCACTTAAGTGTTAAAGGCATTTTCCATGATTTAAAAAAAAATAATAAAGTCTACAGAATCATTATATTTGTTGGGAAATTCTTTAAAAATAAGTTGATTCTACATTGGCATGATCATATTTGTGCCACTTTCCAACCTGACCTTTAACAGTCTTTTTAAAATATTTCTCTTGGACTCTTGGACAATAATAAGACACAATTCTAATTTATTTATACAAAAGCTCCTTATTGTTCAGCACTGGTCGGGAATATATGGTATTGGATACTTGGCAGAGGATCGGCAATTTATTCCAATTGATACTCGGTCGGGAGTCGGGAAATCAAGTGCCTCCAAGAAACCGGGCAAAACTAAAACATCGCGGGCCCTTTAAGCAATAGATGTCATTCCCAATTTGTTTCTTCCTCATTTGGACAAAATATTCAAGGTAATATCTCTACTGTGGAAAGATATATAATAAAATTAAATGTCATTAATGTCAACTTCTGTAATTCAAACTAAGACATAGTGCAGCTACAGGATACATCGCAATACTGGTTGTAAAGATAACGTCATGTAGCAATACGCCATCAAAGATCAAACCTCATGACACTTAATGTGCTGAACAACATAAGCTTAACTATGATAATGTTTCTAATGTATTTTCTTCTTCATCGGAGTTTTTAACGGGATTTGGGAGGATATTCCTATTAATTATATTCCAAATTAATGTCACCATTAGTTTCCAGTTAAAATTGAATGCACATTGTGTTTGTGTCAAAATATTCAAAATTAAAAGGGGCATGGCGATTTCTTATCTGTATAACCAAAATATTGAGTATCTTTATTTCATAATTCATGTTAAGTTCTTCGAGTAATACATTTTTAGTTTTTTAAGTATGAATGCAAATGTGTCTATTTATGGTAACTGTAATTAAATTACACAGCAAAGCATAGGGAGCCATGAAATACAAAATTGCTTATGAAACCAAAGTGGCTTTTGGCTTTACCGATTTAAACACTGAAACTTAGCTATTAGAAGTATTTCATATGAATACGAAAATGTAAATTTCGAAAGATCAGACTATGCAATGCTCATTTAAAGGTTAGGATCCGTTCACATTATCATCCCCACGTAATAAAGTCTAATATCATGTGCCTTACAAAAAACAAAAACAAACAAACAAACAACAAACAAACAAAACCCCGACTTTTTTTAAATTTATTATACGGTATAGTAGCATGTATTTAGTTATAGAGATTAATAGAGATGAGTATTGTAACCGCACACTTGTACTGCGGTATAAAGCCTCCGGGGGCATAAGAGAAACTAAACTCACTTGACTGCACGGGAAGCCTGAAATGCTTTACGGTTAATACTCTCTTTATACATGGAAAATTTGATATGTCAACAACAAACCTTTTTAAGATTACATTGATATTTAGGATTTTATATTGTATGGCTTATAGATCTAGACCTGTTTGACATTTAAACCTTCTTCACGGGAACATGTAATATTTCAACAACAAACCCCCAAAAAATTACAATATCAGTATTTTCTAGATGACATACAATAAAGGTGATCTGCAAGTGACTAGATAACACTTTTTGGCCAATATCTTAAATTTTATCTGTTACAGGTATTCATAATAAAAATAAGTAAACCACCATGGTTTATTCATATGTCAGTTTCAAAACATTGAGTAACTGTGCATTGTCTTTATACGTCCTGTATACGGAACCCAGACATTTCCAAACCAGATCTGTCAGATTCTTTTTGTGTAGATAAAATAGCGGCACTTAATATTGATGAAAGTGACAAATGTCGTAAAAATGATTATCTATAATATGTGTACATGTAGCGGCACATTGAAAGATATACCTTTGCGGCAAAGTCAATTTGGAGATGCGGTCTGCTGAAGTTGAAAGTGATTGAAAGAGGTTGGGAGGTCGATTTTTAGGTCTTGTAAAATTTAGGGTCCTTAAAGTATGATATTTTCAAGAATTCATTTAGCATGAAAAAGTATCAAAAATATGTGGAGATTCAATGACCATGTCAGATTCAATTCTTACTCAAAAATATCTGTCGGACAGCACACATACCGTATGTGCAATGTCAATGCTCGATTGGCACAAAGTCGACCAAATATTAGGAAATTTTTTGAAAAATAAAATAAAACATGAACCAAAGGTAACATACGCGACGCATATTATGCGTACACGATACCTAAAACCCGATCTGAATTGTTCCATCCAATTATATTGTAGTCTTAAAAAATGAGCAGAGCTGCGTTTATTGAACTTCGGTTCTATGAAATAGTCACCTCATTTTGAGTTAATTTCCTGAATGTAAAGTTTATATTCTTGCTTTCGAATATATCAGTTTACTAATAATTGAAATATATAGTATTGATTTACAAACTTGCCTCTGTATCTTTTCTTAAAAATTCTTTGTCTGATTTCGAGATTTAGTTTTAAGTTTCAGTGTATGATTTCAATGTCAAATTTGATTAAATCGGGGTCCAATCAGAGTATTTTTTTATTCTGAAGCTATACTTTTCTGTGCAAATCTGATTATGGCTACAATAATTAGACCCATTTTAACTTACGTTGTCAATACGAAAAGTTATCTAAAGGAAACATATCAATACTCACTAACAAAAAACAAGAAACAAAAGCAAAAACATTCTAGTCATTTTTCCATCCAACAGTTATGGACTTGATTCCATTTAAACCCCGCATACCTAAGTTAAACATGTTAAAGTAGTCTTTAAAAATCTGTGGTTAAAGTTACTGTAATATTGGAGTATTATTACATGGAGCCAGAATCCATGTTTTAAAGATTCCAAAATAAATATCAAAAATGTTATGACCCATGGCATTTGAGAACATTCGGTAACCAGTTGATTTCCCTAACATTTCCTTCCCGAATCAGAGAGTGTAACCGCACACTTGTACTGCGGTATAAAGCCTCCGGGGGCATAAGAGAAACTAAACTCACTTGACTGCACGGGAAGCCTGAAATGCTTTACGGCATGTTGGTATAAACAAAGTGTAAAATTGAATCGAATTTTTCTCCTTCCGATCAAGGTAAAACCTAGTTATGTTTGAGACTGATTATGTTGGTATTCTACAGAGAATTATTCATAGCCCCATAATACAGTATATAATGTTCCGTGGTTCATTATGACTCCTGGTACTAAAATTCTGCTTGAATACAAAAACAAACATTTGTTTTATAAATATAGAATGAATGATAGTCATAAAGGTGACGATTTTAACTTCATTCTCAGTGGCAAGTGATTCGATTTAAGCGCATTAAAAAAAACCTGCTTACACATGTTGAATAGATGTTTCAAAATAAAGCCTGGCTTATGAATGAAAATCTAAAAACAAAATATGACAGCTAAATATCTACCCAACGAATGTCTCGCTATATGTGAAAATGTCATAGGTGCAGCCATAGGGCCTTGTATACTCAGTGTTGGGAGTTATTTTGACATGTTCGTCTTAAGAATTCACAGTTCTTTTACTATTAGTCATGCAGAACAAATTGCATTTAAACCGAGCGCGTATTTCATGTATGTATTGGTCAACTAGATTAGTATATCTGTAGTGTGGTCAACATTTAGCAAATTGCCTGTTTGACTGAAACTATAGTTCTAAAATAAAAGCGATGACCCTTGACCTGCCTTCTCTCCATTCGCATCAATAACGATCTAACTAACACCAAATAATGAGACCACCAATTAAATATCGTCTGAGGTGCCCATACAGAGTACCAAAACTTTGTATGAGTTGGGCTCAGTAGTTTATAACACTGGCTGCACAAAATTGTCGTTAGAAATGTAAAGTTTACAATGTTTTGCGTCTGCAATTTACAGGTTATTTGTGTTTTTATCATTATTTTACAACCTTAACGCCGCCATATTAAATTTGCATGTGTCATTTTGAAAATTTGACTTTGAACATGGCTATTATATTTATAGACAAACACAAATAAGAAAACACATGTCAGCGACTTTTAAGTTCAAGAAAAATATTGCAAGTTTTTACACATTTTCAGGAAGGGAAATGAGACATTGTCGAGATTGATGTATTCAAAAGACAAATAGCAAATTGACATTGCCATGACCTATACATAATGGACTAAACGGAAAGATTCAAGTTCTACATATCACTATCAATGCATCAAAACTCGGAGAGATATCAACAAGTTCGTGATGAACTAAATTGCTGTTTCCACGTTTACTTGGATTGTCTTGTAGAAAAAAATGGTCTTGTTGAGATATAGATATATATATTTCATATTTCAATAGTAAAGCTCAAATACCTTTCGGTATACTGATCAAAAATGTGTCCCGTCATATCTAAAGGTACTTCAAGCTGAGCATAGTCAAAAATCATGTCCAGGGTCGAATTTCTAATTTCATCAATAACGTTACATTTGAAGTATATTCTATCATATTAATCAGGTTCCAACATCCAAGACATATAAAAACCGAGATAAAAAGCCTTTCTCCTTTCAAGTTTTACCAGTATACATTTTAAACTCGATTTTCTCAGAACTATAGTTTTCTGAATCAGCCTGATGCCTTCTACCAATTTGGATGTAACATTTCAATCGAACATTCAATAATCAAAAGCAAGGTGTCATTTTAAACCTAAAATATGATCTTTCAGATGAGACCAAAATATTGATTTTCATTTTGGGACCCTTAAGGTATCTTTCGATATGACGGGGCACAAACATTCTTAAATAAAACTGAATTGCAATTCTGTGACTATTTCCATGTTCACTAAGTTTGGACCCGGAGCTAGGTTTGGACTAGCATAGAACTTTCTATTGCCTTTGAGAGGACCCAAGAGTCACAGCCATACAGAAGGATAGTAAAATTATAATTTGTGTTTGAAACACCTCCGCGAACGTCGTTCCAGCTTCCACATTGCTGTTCAAGTTAACACTGAATGATACACAAGGAGTCGAGGTTTTTGAAGTCTGATACCGCATGGTTGATTACCAGCGTTGGGAATTCTTTTTACCTGCCAACGGGCACGAGGACCCGAATAGATCAAAGTAAGTCAATATTATCTACAAAGCTTAAGTCATTTACGACTCTTGCTGGATAACCCCTTTAAGTCATAAAAAGTTGAAGTTTATATCGGTATAGAAAATGAAGATTAATACTAAGAAAACAAAGTCATAACAAAGCGTTTAGATAATTTTATCCCTTAACGGTCAATCCGTGTTATCTGTCACTAATGTTTGGGCCCCCTTGAGAGATACTCTGTAAGGGGCGCACCATTTGATTCTCAGGGGGGGGCATGGAAGTTTTTTGAAAAAAAAAAAATACGCCGCCGAAGGCGGCGAAAAAAAAAATCTTGACCCAAAGATGAGTAAGAAAAAAAAACCTTTACCCAACTACTTCAAGTTAAAGAAAAACATAAAAAATGCAATAAAAAAAACTTTGCCGCCGAAGGCGGCGAAAAAAAAAAATGTCGCCGCCTTCGGCGGCTAAAAAACCCCCCTTCACTCGACCCCAACTTCCATGCCCCCCCTGAAAATCAAATGGTGCGCCCCTAAGTTCCTTGTTTATATCATATATCCCAGATAGGAAGCAAAGGCACCTATACCAAGGGGGTGCTTTCTCTAGTCGAACTGCCACAAAGTATATCCTCTGAATCGCTTCCAAACAGTGTTTGCGTTTAAACATCCTACTGTATGTTCTCTTAAATGCCAAGGCTTTCTATTTTCTGAGTCAAGTGCAGTCTTCACTTCAGTACAATAAGAAAGGTTTTTTTTTTATACATGGCGTATAAAATAGCCACAGTTATTTAGGTAAACTATCCTTATAAGAAGTCTTAAAGAGATTACTGATGATGAATACCTAACAGAAATAGGGAGGTCATTCCATAATCTTGGAAAGGAAACAAAAACATAATTGAAGAAAGCATTCGTGCGAGACATTGTGTGAAGAAATCTAAGTTCATTTATCTTAAAAGATTTGAAAAATTGAAGGAAAGAATGAGGACCATTGCCATTGACAAGTCTAAAGCAGAAAATCAAGCGAAAACAAAATTAAACTAGTCACAAGTTTAGAGCAGCCCCAATCCAACAAGTCTTGCTTCATAATGATAAATCAGGTGGACACCTTTTTCTGTCCATTAAAACCTTAGAAATTTTCCTTTGACGTTTATCAAACCTATCAAGTAAACCAATTTGACATGGATTCCAAAAGACAGAAAGGATTGATGCTCTGGAGCCTTAAGTGTGGAAGCTAAAATATCTGGCATAGAAAATTGGAGATGATTATAAGATAAAAAATTAAAATAAAACCATGTGTTCCGTATCATTTACATTAGGATATAATAATTTATTTAGGTATCGATTTACTACTACATAGACCTAATTTTCACATCACTAAACTGGAACACGGAGTCCCTTAACAGCCAGAAAAGTCAGCCTTTACCCTCTTTCGTAAATATCTAGGGTCTCTTTTGAAATAATTAGATCCTTGTTTTGATTTTGAATATGAGGTAATTATTAACATTAAACTTAAACTTTCCGACAGTCATTTTGGAATCATAAGGATTTACGCCATTGCCATAAATCACTCAAAGCTAATTAGATTGCATTATTTAAATCTGCTTTATTTCGTTATTTGACAACATGCCTATTTGAGTTGAACAGCTTTCAATTTTCTGCATTAATGATCTGATGACATGAGCGCAGTGCCACGGAAACGATCCAGGGTGTAGGTTTCTCTTCAACTAGTCTATTTTTGAATTTGCCTTAATTCGTCTGTACCAAGATCTTGACATTTTGGGAATGATACCCATACATACGAAATGTCATGGGTTTCTTATCGAACTAAACCATGATTCCATTTTCCATGCTTGTTTTATATGTGTCACGATTGAAGATGCATTTACGATTTGTTCATGCTGGTTTATGTGTAGAGTAATTAGTTTACTTAAAAGATCTGCCACATAATATTGAAGTAATAAAAATAAGCCTTGTGATCAGCAAGATTTATTCTCAAGTAGATCGCCTCATATCATAGATAATGTGACGTGTGAGAAACATGAGTTTACGCCACGATATCTCTACTAAAAGCCACTCGACTGTACCGTCACTAACCCGACAATGGATACCCATTGTACTCTTGTGCTGTGCGCAGCGACATGAATTCCATTGAAAACTACTCTAGTGTCATTAATCCGACAATAGACCCCTATTGTACTCTTGTGCTGTGCTCAGTGACGTGAAATTTCCATTGAAAAACCACTCTACTGCACTGCATATGGAAACGTTGTCGCATTCGAGTTTTGCATGTCAAAACCTATGCTTAACTACAGGGCGAAAACACAAATTTTCGGGCAAATCAAGTAAAAATGTCAAAACCTATTAAATGGCACAACCTGGCCAGCTCATTTTTAACAAAATAAACTATTTCTCTTAATAAATATCAAAAAATAAGCCTTAAAAAGCATTTTGTTTCCACGGAATAGCCCTTTGAATGTTGCAAGTAGCTGCGGTTTTTCAATTGAAAAATTGGAAAAAGTTGCGATTTGGCCATCTCTGACGACATCTTGGAGGCTCTCACACGTTCAAATCGTGTCTAACAAAGCTGGCCATCCCAAAATAGTTTTCCTGAAGTTGTAAGCTAAAAATGATATAAAACTCTTTTTGATTGGTCGCTTACTTTCCACGGAACGAAACAAAATGTGATACACCCAATTGCGATACTTCTGCCTTGTGTGCACTGACCATAGGGTAACCTTGTTAGCATACACACAAGCACATGCTTCAGTGGCTCAATGTTTAAAGAGAAAAAGTGCCTCAAACGTTACCATATACTAATCGGACAATAGATCCCTATTGTATTCTTGTGCTGTGCTCAGCGACGTGAATTCTACTGAAAACCACTCTACTACCACTAATCCGACAATAGATCCCTATTATATTCCAGTGCTGTGCTCAGCGACAAAAGTTACATTGAAACGTTTTTACTGCCACTAATACCGACGATGGTTCCCTATTGTATCCTTGTGCAGCAACGACGATTATATTGAAAACCACTCTACTGTCAGTGTTACTAATCCAACATGACAATGGATCCATTTTATTATTTTTCCCCATATTTCCCAAACACTAAAGAATAGGCTCCTCTACTTAATTCACAGTTTTCTGTTTCCATACTCCGGTCAGAAACGAATGCCGATAAAATATAATTATAGTATATTGTTTACTAATATTTTATTATTTCATACCTTTAAAAGTTTTTATTTAAGGTCAGTTATTTAATTCCACAGCAGATATTCTACATTATCGTACATGTTTTGGCACGTGTTGAAAATATAGAAATATATATAAATGTATCGTGAAGTTATCAGCGTAGTTTTAAAACATTAATCCTTAAAGAATAATTCATAACCTCATCCTTAGATCAATGGATAATACCTTCAACAAGCAAATGTAACACTTAATTTGAAATCTTTAGCATTCTCATTATGTTCACATGCCAATGTATGTTTTAAACACGATGCTTCAAGTGGTAAAGGAATGTGTTTCTATTGTTACAGGAAAATAAAATTGAACTTCGCCATGTTCGCGTCCAGCTAAAAGAGCAGAAGGTAACTGTGTACGTCAAATCATTCTCTGAAACGTTCGGTACGTCAGACCATTCTTTCTATATCTCGATTTATTTCAAAAGTTACTAAACATAGCAAACATGCCAATTATTGCCATGATAAAGGAAATCCCCTGGAAATACAAAAGTCCGAAGTTTGAAAATGTCCGCATGGTAATTCCCAACTATATACAACGCTGACTCAGAGAGTAGCGGGACATCCTGAGATATGTAGACAATTCTAAAATGCTTTAGGCCGCAGACCTTGGCAGATCTAGAGGTTTGTTAAATATATCTTGTAAATGAATTCAGTAAAATATGTGTTGCTAAATGATTCAGATCAGTCTATTAAATCAGCTTAAAATCATATGAAATTAGTGTAAGGAATCTACTATTGGATAGAATACGTTTTGTCAGTTAACCAAGTGTGGCGGCTACTTTTAATGCAATTTTTGAATACGTTCAAGCGCGTACTTAGAACAAAGATACCATAGTAATATAAATAAAAATATGCAATATTTTGGCTATCCTTTTTCTGTTAAGCAAGTGACAAACATTTTGCTTTTTTTCTCCCACATTTGTCTATTTAATCAACGGTTTAATGTATTAGGAGAAACTGCAACATAACGCAAATAGCATATCTCACAATAGAAGGTACCATTTATTCCCATTTTTGAACGAAAAATGAGATTTGAAGTGATTTGCAGTATAAAACTTGGTCAGTGTCCCATAGCTTTTACACGGACATAGTACATCAAAATACATACTAGTATTTAAGAATCAAAATTTACTCAAGTTCATAAATGCTTGCATTTTCAAAATAACCAGCACTTACCATTGCAAATTTTTGATGGACAGTGCATTGTCCTCAGAATGTAACATTTCCAGTCAAGATGCCATTTTTTTTCCACCTTCTTTAAACTAAATTTGACTGTAAGTTATATAGATTATGCATATCAACAAATTAATCATTTAAAACCAATTTCCAGAATATCTCAAGCATATTTCTGTTTATATAAATAAAATAGTGTTTTTCAGGCGAATGTTATGTTTGATGGACAAAAATGGGAATTGGTGTCCATCAAACAATGTAACATTAGCATGTTAGCATGTCTCATAACTTGAAAACCATAAAACGTTTTTGGCTGAAACTTGGAAAACTTCAACCTTCTTTAAATATGTTAATTTAAAACAACAAAACACGTCAAATGTAAATGCCATATAAAAAAATAAAGATGGTACATTCTCTCGTGAAATATGCCAGATGTTAACTTGTATTTGTATGATTATCTGTGCATATTCAGTACAGACTTCAAGTGAGTGCAAGAAAGTCGTATCTACAATGGCTGCCCTAAGTTATATATATTTTATACCTTGTCAAAAGAATGTGAAAATTCCCTCAAAATTTCCCTGTCTTATGTCAGTGGTTCTTGAAATGGTTTTTCAGATGACGGTGTCACCTGAAGAACCATTTCAAGAACCACTGACCCAAGACTGGAGGTTATACAGTGTGCAATCCAAATTTATGACGTAAGGCAGCTATTGCAGATACGACTTTCTTGCACTCACATGACGATTTAATAATGCAAGTCTCACAGGGCTGTCAACTTCAAATCCTTCCCCAATTAAAGAATTTGATAATATTCATATCTAACGAAAAACAGTCATAAAATCTTTTTTCCCAACATCAAAAACTGTCACAAGTGTCTAGTCTGTTCCGTAATTAAATGTCAACTTTCTGATATTCTGCTTCCTAGTTTTGAATGTCATATCAAATGTTTGCCCGACCAGAGTTTGTTACATAATTGCCTTGCCATTCCACCTGCCACAAAAATATCTGTCCAGTGCATTACTGGTAACAAGCCTAGATTTTGAAGTAGGATATTGCATACCCGGGTTATGGTGACAAATGGAATTTCATTATGTAATTGTGGAAACTTTCGCAACAGAAAAAATACTACCTAATGTCATGATTTTTACCCTCATTGGTAAAAATATTTTCGGGTTAGGTTATATAGACAAAAAAAATACTACCAATGTTATGATCTTAAGCCTCATTGGTCAAAATATTTTCGGGTTAGGTTATATAGACAGAAAATATACTACCAATGTTATGATCTTTAACCTCGTTGGTCAAAATATTTTTGGGTTAGGTAATATAGATCTTGAACAAAAAGAAAAACGGGTAATTAACATTTTGAATGCAGCACAATTTAAAGCATTTGCTACTGATTGTATATACAAATGAACATTTCTTTTGGACATCAGTGTGCATAGTTGTCATCACTTGTCTGTATATTAAATTACACTAGAGTTAACGTATGATATCCGTCACTTCAAGTATTGCATTATCATAGGTGATTACAAGATTGTCTTGACATTTCACCTGCTACGAATATATATATGCGGTGCACTACAGGTAACCATACCCCGGGAACCATACTGAAATTGGCTATTAAAATGAATTTTGTAAATGGTGTTGGTGACAGGAATTACATAAAACACCACGTGGAGAAAGTGGGAGTTAAGGCATTGCCAACTAGAGACAAAGTTACGATACATGTTATAACTATTTTGGTTAAAAGTACAAACTTTTAACAACTGATTTATATTATGCAGATGTTTTAAATATTTATGCAGATGTTTTCAAAATGGCGATGGAATTTTATCCAACCCTAAACCATTCCCAATCCTTTTCATCAAATTCAATGAATGAATATGAAAAGGAATGTAGAAGGAAAGGAAAAAATATACTCATATGCAGATGAGACAGAAGAGACAAAGAAATGGGTTGAATTTTTCGAACTCCGGGAGAGCACGTACATCTGCCTTGTGAGTCTCCATTTGCACTGCACACAGGGTGATACATTGATCCGGGGAGGGGGTCGGACGTGACGTCATCAGATTTTGAAACTCCCATTCAAAAAACTTGAATTTTAATTAAGGCTCCAACATTTCATTTTATGCCCTTACTTAGCGTATAAAAATATGCAGATTTCAAAACCGTTGAGGATGGGACTTCATCCCAAGAAAACTAAAAAGATATTCTGATTATTTTGAAAAACTACTTTTCTTTTTATTTACGCATTGAAATAAACGGGCGTACCGCGGATGAATACCCCATAAAATCTGGAGTAAACAGGTAATTTATTGCGCGTCCTGCGTCGTCTGCGAAGTTGATCTGAATCTTTGGAATCAATGTGTTTTCATGTTACATATATCTTTACAGTGCCCGGCTGGCAACGTTATTTTGCCGAACAGGCGTGATACCGAAATGGTATACTTTACACCACGCATGCCTTGAAAGTAGATCTCCATAACGTTATGCTATTACAGATAACGTAAATCGTTAAGAGCTTGTTGAAGTCTTTATAGATTAACGCGTTCTCTACCATTCAAAGACTAAATCTGTTATGAAAATGAGTCAATATGCACTGAGTGTATCGTACAGGATTCTGAAAATCTTATTAACAATAAGTCACTTCAGGCCAACAAGTCTCGGAACACATTGTCAAGACAAATGATGCCTGTTCAGGAGGAGAAGTGAGATTAGACAAACTTGAAAGTAATTTAGATGAATCAGCTGATGCCACTAATGTACCATTAATTGAAGTTTGAAATATCAAAAAGAGCACCCTATCTACACGTATCATGTGGTAATGTGGTTCTTTTCAGCATGATAAGTTAAGCTCTGGTAATACAGATAATGCAAAGGCAATGAAAGACGAAGAAAGAACATTTATAATGTGTTTTAGTAAGTTAATGTTTAATCCAGATAACTCATTTCCTAGTTATCAGAGCACATACAAACAAATCTAGCCTGAGCAAAAGCAATGATGGTGATGATACAGTCGATTCTTATCTCCAGAAAGAACGGGATCTTGACAATGTCATATCAAATTTTGTGCGAAGGAAGCTGATGACATAACTGGGTTGTGGTAAATTTTAGGAACCTATCTTGTCAGTCAAGAAGGGTTTAAATGTGAAACTAATGAAAAAATGACCTAGTAGTAGTAGTCCATTTTATTATGCCAACTTACCTACCCTGGATTAATCGGTGTTCACCACATTGGATGCTGTGGTTAATGTTTAGAGTATAATTTAGGCCACATAAAAAACAAGTTGTTTTTTAAGGTTGGGGAGAGCCTGGGCGGTCCAGGTTTACCCTTGGTAGATGTTGACTGCACATTCAGTTGCTGTCTTTTAACTCGATGTGATATAGATAGATGTTGGTTTGACGACAGTTCATATGTTAAAAAGATCAAAAATTAAAGGAATCCTTTAAAGAGGAAAGCGGGGACTTGATATTTGAACGATTTAGCTCAATTTTTAACACATTTTTAGCATTTTTGCAAAAAAAAAAAAAATGGTACGGCACCAAAAAGTGAGGAGGGAGGGGACGAGAAACAACTTTTTTATGAGGCCTAATGAACAAAATGATCTGATAGTCCTTTTAGTCCTATTATGCCAACCTACGCTGGATCATTCGGTGTTCACCACATTGGATACTGCAAATGATAAAGAGTATAGTTTAGTGCAGGATGGTTTAGTGTGGTCAAAATACCCATTTGTGAAATGCTTGTAACGTTCGGGACGTAAGATCTCTCTATATTTATATCTCGGTTTATTTTAGGTCACTAAACTTTACGCAGCTTGCCTATAGCCGTGGTAAAGGAAATCCTGCTAAACCATCACCTGTAAATTCAAAAGTCCAAAGTTTGTAAATGTAGGTCCGATAATTCTCACTATATACAACGCTGACTCAGAGAGAAGCGGGATATCCTGACATATATAGACTATTCTAAAATGCTTTAGGCCGCAGATCTTGGAAGATCTAGAGCTGTGTTAAATATATCTTGTATTAAAATGAATTCAACAACAGAAGTGTAACTGGTCGATTCAAAACAGTAAATTAAAATGAGCCTCTGATAAGGAATCTGCAATAATGACTATTGCGGAAAAATGGCCCTTGTTCATATTTGTAACTGCTAATGCAACAGTAAGCCAACATGTTTCCTACAGTGACTTGCGTAAAACATAGTTAATCTAAAGATACGTAAATATTTTGGCTATCATTTTTGTTTGTTTGATATGTTATTTTTTACATTTATCTATTATCAACGTTTTATTGCATTAGAAAAAACTGTGATAAGTAACAGATATTAAACTTGTATTTGTATGATTACCTACATAATAATAACATGAAGAAGAGAATATTTGATAAATTTAACTCTCACGGGGCTGTCAACTTCAAATCCTATACCAATTAAAGAATTTTATAACATTCCTATCTAACGTAAAACAGTCATGACATTTGTCATACCCGAAATCAAAAAAATGTCACAATTGCTAGTCTGTTCCGTAATTAAATGCCAACTTTCTGATATTCTGCTTCCTAGTTTTGAATGTCATATCAGATTTTTGCATGATCAGAGTTTGTTACATAATTGATTTGTCGTGTCACCTGTTACCACAATATCTGTGCAGTACACTGCAGGTAACCGCCCTGGACTTTGAAATGTGTTATTAGTATTGCATATCTGGCTAAGGCGAGACATGAAATTCCATTATGTAATAATTGTGGAAATGAAATATTGATGAAATGGGTTATCACATTGAGTCTTTATGGTGAGAGATGGGATTCTGTTATGCAATTGTGGACACTTGTGCAATATGCCGTTGAATGTTATGACCTTAAACCTTATACTACAGAAAGTCAATAGCTTGAATGCAGCCCAATTTTAAACCAGTTTTTTAATGATTGCAAAAATTAAAAGTTAGACAGCACCAGTCGCGAGTGCGCATATATGGTTACCGTAGTTGTATGATATCTATAACCATCTTGAAGCCCCATCATTTCAAGCATTGCATTATTACAGATGACTTAAAATTGCATTCCACCTACCACAAATATATCTATGCAGTGCGCTAAGGGTAATCACCCTGGTCCGGGACTTTTGAGATGCTTTATAAGATATTTCTACACAGTAAAAAAACCAATTACTCATATCGGGGTAAAAAGGGAACTCGCGTCTTCTGTGTAAACTTAACCTCTACTAAAATGGTAAACAATTGCCCTGTTTTTGGTAATAAACTACCATCGGCAGTGGTAAAAGTTTACCATGGCTGGTACTACTGCTGATCAGTGCCGGATTTACCTTTCCAAGGGCCCTGGGCCAGGCCTAAACTGAGGGCCACATACACACCCATACCAATGATTTTTAAGTGGCTGTGACTGCTAACGTCAAAAATATATTAGATATTTGAGCCCCCCACCCTCAAGTTGGGGGGGGGGGGTTAAAAAAAATCCCACCCAATATTCATTTTTTCTTCCTCCTTCCCCCCCCCCCTTTTTTTTCCTCTCATGTTCAAGGGCCCCCCTTGACCTCGGGCCCTGGGCCCGGGCCCACCGGGCCCAATTATAAATCCGGTACTGGCTCAGGCGATAATTTTTGGGAGACTGTAATCCTGTAGTGGCATTAGGTCTCCTTCTGTCCACTTGCATTTTATATTACCATCTTCGATGATCCGACCATGACATGTAGGGTGTGGAATATCTTAACATTATGAATTAGGGGCGGCTTCAAAACTCAACCGGCGGTTGTCTGCCGTATATATATATATATAGTTGAGCATACCAGCGGGAAGTGGAACAAAGCGGGGGATGTACTTAAGTTATGTCTTTTGTGAAGGACTCTGACCTACCTTGTTGATCCTGCCAGTAGTCATATCCTTGTCTCAAAGATTAAGCCATGCATGTGTTAGTAAAAGCTGCGGTGGAAATAACCACATGATAGTCAACCAAGTTGGGGGGGGGGGGGGTTAAAAAAATCCCCCCCAATATTCATTTTTTCTTCCTTCCCCCCCCCCTTTTTTTTGCTCTCATGTTCAAGGGCCCCCCTTGATCTCGGGCCCTGGGCCCGGGCCCACCGGGCCCAATTATAAATCCGGTACTGCTGCTGATGTACAGTACTTTATTACAAGATAAAGATCAATCTTATTACCATTCTAGTAGGAGTAAAGTGGGTCCAGAAGACGCGAGTTCCCTTTTTACCACGATTTGAGTAATTATTTTTTACTGTGTACCTGGTGAACGGAGTGGTGGCAGATGGAAATAGTGGAGATATGGAGATATCCAGGACAATATGGAAAACAAGAAAGAAAATGCATTGCCAAGAATTATATTGCAAACATGATAAAAGAGACGAAAAATTATATGTTACATACTATATTCTGTTATTTGCTATTGCTAAAACATTCACTTTTAACGATAAACCATATCATGTAAACATTTTTTTTTCAAATGGCGACTGGAAATTTCTCGAGGCCTTCCTAAGCCTTCTACCAATGTTGCCAACTTACGCTACCCCTACCTCAGGTTGTACCCCAATATTTTTCATCAAATTGAACGCAAAGAATGCAAAAAGAAATAAAAGGAAAATGAAAGAAATGGGTCGAATTATTGAACTCCAAGAGGCACGTACAGCATCTATCTTGTGATTCTCAGTTTGAACTGCACAGAGTGATACATTAATCTGAATCTTAGGAATCAATGTGTATTCATGCCACAGATGTACCCCGGTAACGTTATTTTGGCGTGATACCAAAAGACTGAGAGTCTACCAAAACCAGGGGTCCGTCCTAATTGAAACTACACGGTGCATGTCGTGATAATTGGTTTATTATACTACAGTGTGTACTTCAGAATTGAATAGCAGGTTGGACTTCAAAGTTACTAGGACGCTACATTTGTGATGGCTCACCCCGAAAGGGTGGACTTTGAAGATGATATCAAATTTGATTTTTTTCATTTCATCTGTTGCAGCGTTTTCTAAGCTTTAAAATGACACCTTACTTGTTGAAATTAATCAAGGCGATCAAAGTTTACAACAGAAAATCTGCTGGAAATTCTTATTATTTTCTTTATTTTTTGCTGCCTATTTTCACCTGATCTTGAAAAGTTTTCTGTCGCAAAAGTCTCCCTTTTCGGGGTGAGTTATCATATTTTATTACACCGGTATGCATTCGTTTGAACACGGCAATCATGATAGCTTGATAAGTTATTTCAGACCAAAAAGTATCTCTCCTCCCTCAGATATTTCTTTTTAATTCAGATTTGGCTAATGAATCTATGAAAACATATCAGACATGACAAATGATGCATGTTCAGGAGGGGGTGATGGGAGATTAGGCAAATTTAAAAGTACCGTTAATGTACTAGTATATAGATAAATAGAAGCGTATATTTGACATGCGGCACCATTTGATTCAACTTTGAAATCTCAAAAAGAACACCCTGTATACACGTAGCGTGTGGTTAATATGGGTCTTATCAGTTAAGCTCTGGCAATACAGATAATTTGAAAGACGAAGAAAGCTCCTTTGAAAAATGTTTTTTTTTATTTAAAGTTAAATTAGTTAACACCAGATAACTTTTTTCCTATAAAATGAACAATGAACAATGAACAATACTTATCAGAGTAGAGACACAAATTCTTGTATGAGCATTAATGGTGACGATACATCCGATTCTTATCTGTAGCTAGAACATCATCTTTATATATCACATCAAATATTGCGTGAAGGAAGTTGGTGACATTTGGGTTGTGGCTAATTTCAGGAACCTGTAATGTCAAACAGTTTTTAGATGTAAACCTATGGGAGACCTGGTAGGATTGCCTATTTTGTTATGCCAACTGAACCCTGGATCACGTAATGTTCACCATACATGATACATGAAATGCTGCAAAATCAAAATATGTCAAGGGTTTAGTTCAGTATTTTTTAACCAAAACGCCCATCATTGCGAGGTTCCTCTAAATTTGCTGTAATGGTATGGTAAGTATACCAATCATATAGCAGTGATTTAATTGCAAATATGCAAATAACATATGTCACAAATCTGTTCATAACAACTAAATAAGGCTTTCAAGTTAGCAATGAGGAGTAGAGCTAGTGAAATATTGCAATAATATACCTACAGTATAAAGTTTGTATACTAATACAAAACATTTACAGGATTCTTATAAAAGCCATTGGGTTTATCCATCAAACTGTACAGTGAAACTTGATTGAGATATATTTTTGATGGCTTTTTTTGTAAGAATGACACTTCATACACACTAGAAAATATACTCATATGCAGATGAGACAGAAGTGACAGAGAAATGGGTTGAATTTTGTGAACTCCGGCATCTGCCTTGTGAGTCTCCATTTGCACTGCACATTGATCTGAATCTTTGGAATCAATGTGTGTCCATGTTACAGATTTTTACAGTGCCCGGCTGGCAGCGTTATTTTGCCGAACAGGCGTGATACCGAAATGGTATACTTTACACCACGCATGCCTTGAAAGTAGATCTCCATAATGTTATGCTATTACAGATAACGTAAATCGTTAAGAGCTTGTTGAAGTCTTTATAGATTATTAAAGGAGTTCTGTATCATGCAAAGACTAAATCTGTTATCAAAATGAGTAAATATGTACTGGGTGTATGGTACAGGATTCTGAAAATCTTATTAACAATAAGTCACTTTAGAGCAACAAGTCTCGTAACATGTCAAGGCAAATGATGCCTGTTCAGGAGGAGAAGTGAGATTAGACAAACTTGAAATCAATTTAGATGAATAAGCTGATGTCATTAATCATAACTATTGATTGAAGTTTGAAATATCAAAAAGAGCACACTGTCTAAACGTATCATGTGGTAATATGGATCTTTTAAGCATGATAAGTTAAGCTCTGGTAATACAGATAATGCAAAGGCAATGAAAGACGAAGAAAGCACATTTAGAATGTGTTTTAGTAAGTTAATGTTTAATCCAGATAACTCATTTCCTAGTTATCAGAGCACATACAAAACACAATCTAGCCTGAGCAAAAGCAATGATGGTGACGATACAGCCGATTCTTATCTCCAGAAAGAACGGGATCTTGACAATGTCATATCAAATTTTGTGCGAAGGAAGCAGATGACATAACTTGGTTGTGGTAAATTTAAGGAACCTATCTTGTCAGTCAAGAAGGGTTTAAATGTGAAACTAATGAAAAAACGACCTAGTAGTAGTAGTCCATTTTATTATGCCAACTTACCTACCCTGGATTAATCGGTGTTCACCACATTGGATGCTGTGGTTAATGTTTAGAGTATAATTTAGGCCACATAAAAAAAAAATAAGTTGTTTCCCGTCTGAAGGTTTCTCAAATATGAGGAGGGAGGGAGGTGTTTTTTAAGGTTGGGGAGAGCCTGGGCGATCTAGGTTTACCCTTGATAGATGTTGACTGCACATTCAATTGGTGTCTTTTAACTCGATGTGATATAGATAGATGTCGGTTTGACAACAGTTCGTATGTTAAACAGATCAACAATTAAAAGAATCCTTCAAAAAGGAAAGCGGGGTCTTGATATTTGAATGATTTAGCTCAATTTTTAACACCTTTTTTGCATTTTTGCAAAAACACACAAACAAAAAAATGGTGCGGCACCAAAACGTGAGTAGGGAGGGACGAGAAACAACTTTTTTATGAGGCCTTATGAAAAGCTGATGACACACCTGGATTGTGGTAAATTTTAGGAACCTATCTTGTCAGTCAAGAAGGGTTTAAATGTGAAACTAATGAAAAAATTACCTAGTAGTCCATTTTATTATGCCAACGTACCTACCCTGGATCAATCGGTGTTCACCATATTGGATGCTGTGGTTAATGTTTAGAGTATAGTTTAGTGTGGTCAAAATACCTATTTGTGAAGTGCTTGTAACGTTCGGGACGTAAGATCTCTCTATATTTATAACTCGGTTTATTTTAGGTCAGTAAACTTTACGCAGCTTGCCTATAGCCGTGATAAAGGAAATCATTCTAAACCATCACCTGCAAATTCAAAAGTCCAAAGTTTGTAAATATACGTCCGATAATTCTCACTATATACAACGCTGACTCAGAGAGTAGCGGGATATCCTGACATATGTAGACTATTCTAAAATACTTCAGGCCGCAGATCTTGGAAGATCTAGAGCTGTGTTAAATATATCTTGAAAATGAATTCAATAACAGAAGTGTTGCTGATCGATTCCGAACAGTAAACCATTAAAATGAGCCTCTGATAAGGAATCTGCTATAATGAGAATTGGGGAAATCCAGGGGGGGGGGGGTACTCCACTTTGGTCTGAACGGGGGTGTGCAGAGCTCGGACCGTGGTACCCTTACCCATCTTTAAGGGTAATTTTTGAGAAAAAGTGCACCCATGTTTAGCGATTTTTCTCCAAAAATAGGCTGATTTTTCACAATTTTCTGGCCTCGCGATTTGTGGGACCATTTTAGCGGCATTTTTTGAAAATGTGACCCATGTTTAGGGATTTTGGTGCAGGCTAAAAATAGGACCCATGTTTAGGGATTTTTTGTGAAAAACTAACCCATTCCAGCGGCCTATACCCGAATACCTCATTAGTATATGTGAGTCCCCCCCCCCCCCCCGTGGAAAAATGTTCCTTATTCACATTTGTAACTACTAATGCAACAGTAAACCAACATGTTTCCTACAGTGACTTGCGTAAAACATAGTTAATCTAAAGATACATAAATATTTTGGCTATGTTTGTTTGATATGTTATTTTTTTACATTTGTTTGTTATCAACGTTTTATTCCATTAGAAAAAAACTGTGATAAGTAACAGATATTAAACGTGTATTTGTATGATTACCTACATAATAATAACATGAAGAAGAGAATATTTGATAAATTTAACTCTCACGGGGCTGTCAGCTTCAAACCCTATACCAATTAAATAATTTTATAATATTCCTATCTAACGCAAAACAGTCATGAAATTTTCATATCCAAAAAAATGTCACAAGTGTCTAGTCTGTTTCGTAATTAAATGTCAACTTTCTAATAATCTGCTTCCTAGTTTTGAATGTCATATCAGATTTTTGCATGATCAGAGTTTGTTACATAATGGATTTGTCGTGCCACCTGTTACCATAATATCTGTGCAGTGCACTGCAGGTAACCGCCCTGGACTTTGAAATGTGTTATTAGTATTGAATACCTGGCTAAGGTGAGACATGGAATTTTATTATGTAATAATTGTGGAAATGAATATGGAGTCTTTGTGGTGAGAGATGGAATTCTGTTATGTAATTGTGACACTTTTGCAATATGCTGTTGAATGTTATGACCTTAAACAACAGAAAGAAAACCCGGACTTTCAATAGTTTGAGTGCAGCCCATGTTTAAACCAGTTTGTTAATGATTGCAAAATGAACAGAATAGACAGCACAAGTCGCGAATACGCATATGGTTAACGTAGTTGTATGATATCTATATATAACCATCTTGAAGCCCCATCATTTCAAGCATTGCATTATTACAGATGACTTAAAATTGCATTCCACCTGCCATAAATATATCTATGCAGTGCGCTAAAGGTAATCACCCTGGTCCGGGACTTTTGAGATGCTTTATTTATTTCTACCTGGTGAACGGAGTGGTGACAGATGGAAACAGTGGAGATATCCAAGAAAATATGGAAAACAAGAAAGAAAATGCACTGCCAAGAATTGTATTGCAAATATGTTATATACTATATTCTGTTATTTGCTTTTGCTAAAATATTCACTTTCAACAATTAAACTATATCATGCAAACATTTTTTTTTTCAAAATGGCGACTGGAAATTTCTCGAGGCCTTCCTTAGCCTTCTACCAACGTTGCCAACTAAGGCTACCCATACCTCAGATTGTACCCCAATGTTTTTCATCAAATTGAACGCAAAGAATGCAAAAAGAAATGAAAAAGAAAGAAATGGGTCGATTTTTTGAACTTCAACAGGCACGTACAGCATCTATCTTGTGATTCTCAATTTGAACTGCACAGAGTGATACATTAATCTGAATCTTAGGAATCAATGTGTGTTCATGCCGCAGATGTACCCGGTAACGTTATTTTGGCGTGATACCAAAAGACTGAGAGTCTCCGAAAACCAGGGTCCGTCCTCATTGAAACTACACGGTACAAGTCTTGGTCATTGGTTTATTATACTACAGTACAGTACTTCAGGATTGAAGAGCAGGTGGCTAATTTCAGGAACGTGTAATGCCAAACAGGTTTTAAATGAAAACCTATGGGAGACCTGGTAGGATTGCCTATTTTGTTATGCCAACTGAACCCTGGATCACGTTATGTTCACCATATACATGATATATGAAATACTATACAAAATATATACTGAATTGAAGATCTCTGGTTAAAACTATGGACTTGAAGTGACTAAAATTAAGCTATATAACTGTCACTGAAGGACCATAATTTTAATCCAGAGATCTGAAAATTTTGAACATTGTTTTATATATTACTGTATTAATTTTAAAAATAATGTATTTTTTACTTGCCCATTAGCCTAATTTAATAATCAATCTTATTTAAAAAAACACACTTAGTGCTAACCATGAATGCAACTTGCAAGTAATAGGTTAATTCGCGTATTGGCTTGCGTGTGTAAGTTTGTTGGGCGCGTAAGTCCGTGCGGCTATAAATAGCTTTCAAATAGAGGGTTTGCACGACGCAATACGCACCATACACGCAGACCGTTTCGACGCCATCTTGGTGGAGCGCGGAATAGTTTGTGATGTAAACAAGACATCAAAATCGGCTGAAACTCGTGATTGACTTAAAATCATGACTGGATAATTAAACTACACTGAAAACAAAATCAGGTGTCTTTTGACACTTTTAAAACGGGTCCTCAGGTAAGCATGCAAAGGAGTCCACTGACACCTACCCAAGTGTACAACAAACACCGATGGAGTGTCAATTATCTCTTCTTAAGTGTAAATAAACACCTATGGAGTGTCAATTATCTCGTGACACTTTCATAGGTGTTTATTGTACACTTAGGTAGGTGTCAGTTGGACACCTTTGCATGCTTACCTGAGGACCCGTTTTAAAAGTGTCAAATGACACCTGATTTTGTTTTCAGTGTAAATAAATGTACTGTATATTCTTGTAATCATTAGCTGTGATCTGATGTCTTGATACTGCGAAACGATTGCAATGTGATGGGACTTTTTGTTTGCCGGCCCATGAAAATGGTGTTGTGAGTATGATATGACGTCACATGCAAACCCTCTATAGCGTAAATAGCTAGTCTTTCAAAACCCGTAAATAACTTTTTAAAAAGAACTATTTACGGGTGTTTTTCTTAAGGTGGTTGAAACTTTTTGAAATAATGTCATGTGGCTTCAACACGCTTTAAATTTATTAATACAGTATATATAATAATGCAAAATATGTCAAGGGTTTAGTCAAACATTAAAAGATTCCTTTAAAGAGGAAAGCGGGGTCTTGACATTTGAACACTTTAACTCAAATTTTAACACCTTAGCAATGTTAGCAAAAAGTAAGGAGGGAGGGGACGAGAAACAACTTTTTATAATGAGCCCTAATGAAAAAAAAAATGATCTGATAGTCCATTTTATTATGCCAACCTACCTTGGATCATTCGGTGTTCACCACATTGGATGCTGCAAATGTTAACAGTATAGTTTAGTTTAGTGTGGTCAAAATACCTATTTGTGAAGTGCTTGTAACGTTCGGGACGTAAGATCTCTCTATATAGTTTAGTGTGGTCAAAATACCTATTTGTGAAGTGCTTGTAACGTTCGGGACGTAAGATCTCTCTATATTTATACTACTGCATCGAGCAGGGCGGCTGAATCGAGTAGCCTACTGGATCGAGCCGTTCTCCTTAACTGTCTAAAGATACGTAAAATTTGGCTATCATTT
>JXSR01S028873.1:45740-56241 GCA_000969725.1 Ophiothrix spiculata
TTTTCTAACATTCAATGTGCAAATTCATTGTTCTATCTTCATATATAGTTTATATTGCAAAAACTCTTTGTGGTTCTTATACGTAAAGCGTTTTAAGCAAAGTTTAGCACTAGCAGCAAGAACATGATGTTGTACGTTAATGTCCCTACCGGTGTTTAAATGTTGTCACTCTCTCTATACCTAACCTAAATAACATTTTGGGCACTTGGGATACCAATCGATATAAACATATTTCTTAATAAACACAGACTCTTATGAGTTGCCTCTTTTTTTAACTGTTTTAATATGCATCACATTGGGTGCTTCAATCTTAAACCAAACAATATCATGTAAACCCAAACCAGCTTAATCAGGAGAACCCTTGACCAGGTCCTGGCATCTGAATGATTTCTCATACTCAAGACATATATAAAATCAAATCTGTGATAAAATACAATCGCAGTTGTATCACAAGTACTCAGCTGACAAATATACATTTGAAATCTGATATGAAATTTGATAGATGAATTGCAATTTTTACCTCTCATA
Source organism: Ophiothrix spiculata (assembly GCA_000969725.1). NCBI lineage: Eukaryota > Metazoa > Echinodermata > Ophiuroidea > Amphilepidida > Ophiotrichidae > Ophiothrix > Ophiothrix spiculata. The sequence goes on from JXSR01S028873.1 coordinate 46,269, forward strand.
TTTAAGAACAACATGAAGTATCTTTCATTTGAACTTCAAGTGAACTTCGGTAAATATTAAACTGTCCTTCAACAAAATAGGCTATAATAGTCATTATTTGTGCGACAATTATTAAGAAAATAACCATTATACACGAACAATAATGGTTAGGTCCGAAATGAAATAAATTTAACTGAAACTGGAACGCAATAATTTGTAACCAATTACACAACAATACATGAATCAAAATGTACGATACAATTACAAGGCTTACTTGTGTCATCTTAATTTTAACAAACGCAACCATAATTACTATATTTATAGTCCTGCTGATTGTCCAAATTTGGATAAATAAAATATAGCGTAGTTTATCACCTCCTTTGAATGATCACAAGTATCTGATAACAATATCATCTTTTTGTACAATCAATAATATAAATCAAAGATGGGAACACTACCCAAAGGTAAAGTGCTTGACCAAAGAGGGAGTTAAATATGACATACATTTTTGGTACCATCAACTATATGTGATGGCTCACCCCGAAAGGGGGGACTTTGCAGATGATATCAATTTTGATTTTATCAGTTCATCTGTTACATCATTTTGTAACCTTTAAAATGACTCCTTACTTGTTGAAATTTATCAAGGCGATCACATTTTACAACAGAAAATATGCTGGAAATTCTTATTATTCTCTTTATTTTTTGCTGCCTATTTTCTTCAGTTTCTCGAAAAGTGTTCTGTCGCAAAGTCCCCCTTTGTCATCACATATAGGCTAACCCCGATCACTACCATGTAAATGCACAACACTTGTAAAAGGTTTGGACAGGTAATAAATTATCAAAGAAAATTGAGCCGATGAACAAAAATAAGGAGCAAAAATGAATTGGTGAAGGTATTTATGCCTTACTTTAACATTTAAGCCTCCTTTTAATGTAAACTCTAAATGCTGTTTTCCCGAGGCATTTTATTCAATTCTTAAGGATGTCAGCCCGGGTTGTCAGAACCATGCAGTTCATCCATATGAATTCTGACATTGTTTACTTTGAAATCAACAATCACTTAGATATATTGTTCTCTTTAAAAGTTGATACTTATCAACGTTTGCATTTACAGTTTCAGTAAACTTCTAAAATCATTGACAAACTTTACTCTAAAACAACTTTGACACTAGCATAATATCACGTTTGGTGGTAGTACGTGTTTTGCTCACGCGTTATATGGTAATGCAGAAATAAAAGAAGACAACTTTTATATATCTCTCTTACATATCTGACGAGTTTTGGTCAGTTTTGTATCTGTCAACATGCCAAATTGATCAAAAAATGACATAACGAAGTTGATCTATTTATGTCCGTAAATATAAAATAAAATTGGGTCTATGGTATTCATTATGTCATATTCCACACATCCTTGTCCTTGCAAAACAATATCATTTACAATGAATTTATTTTTTATTCTATGCTAATATGTGGACATATCAATCAAAAGAGTCTGGACAAAGTTTAACTAATAACTGCTATTTTAGGGAGGAAATTAAAACTTAGGACATTAAAAAATGAGAATAGACAATAAACAAAAATCATCCAATAACCAACAGCTTATGACAGTAACAAGAAATACGACGATAGTAAGAAGACGATCGTACGAGGGGCAAGACACGTCAACAACAATAAGACATGACAAACACTGAACAACAACAAAAATAACAAGAAATTATGCAAACAGCCAAAAGAAACATAACAACAATAGTCTAACAATAGGGCAAACTACAGGAGAATGTAGAATTCCTTGGATGTACATCCATGTACATTCAACTTGATACGTTCGTGCGCCTCACGCACTGCGTGCACGTTAACATGCGACTTGGTGGTACGCGTAGGTATAACGCATAGGTGCAAAAACATATGCGCAGTTGAATACGCAGCGTGAATCCACATCTGGTTGACACGTCATCGTGTAGACATAATCTATACTCCAGGAATGTACATCGATGTACATTCCAATCTCTCGTGTTAGTTTGCCCAAAAAACTACACCCAGCAGCAGCAATGCAGCGGCGGCAGTGGCGGCTAAATTAGCCTTGATTCATGGCATTTATTGCCTGTTTTCAGTTATTAATACCCCATTCTAAAATTTCTAATATCGCCATACATATCTCGTCCTTAAATGCATTTTTTGCATGCTTTAATATTTGTACCAAATTTACCACCTACCACCATTCCCAGAGTTGTTATGGTTTTGGTAGGAATACAGGATGTTTTGATACTTGTGTTATTTTATAGACAATCTGACAACATGATACACTTTGTTGGGTCGTAGATGGTTGGGGAATGGCCAATGTAACCATATCATGTTACTTTGGTTTATCTAAGGGTCCATATTTGAATAATGGCATATTAAACTTTGGGTGTGTATATTTTTTTTTATTGTTGTTGATTGGGAAACAAGTGAAAAGAAACAAATGGAAGCCATTTACAGTGTTCTATCAAATTGATCAAACAATGACAAAGACAGGGACAGAAGTGGATCATGTTGATCAAAGACTTGGAGCAAGTCTACGGCTAAATAAGCTAAAAAATCAAAAGTCATGGGTGACAGGGGGCGCTTCATTTTAACACTTTACAGTATTGATTTAACTTTGCAGATCCCCTGAGCAATGTTGTTAAAAAAACTTCAAGAACGTGGTGTGCGCACGTGTTTAGATGATTGGGTGATGGGGAGGGAGGAACTGGGACAGGCAAACTTTGAACCCACGCGTACACTATTATTGCACTCATTACTATATCATTGTCATTTATAAAGTGTCCCAAGTACTTTTGGCAAATATTGTAGGTCCTAAGCAACCAATAGTATTACAACAAATTGCTGAAAAAATATCTAATTTCAAAATCCGATAAATACTCGTAGAATTGCAATCCATACCTCTCAAATCAAATAAAATGTATACGTACATGTAGTATTTTGTGTAATTGAACTTCAAGTGAACTTCGGTAAATAACTGGCCTTCTCTAAAATAGGCTACAATAGTCATTATTATGAAGAATATAGTCATTATACACGAACAACAATGGTTAGACCCGAATGAAATAAATTTATATTGAATTGAAACTGGAAATGCAATAATTTGCAAAAAAATATACACAACAATACATTTGTATTCAAATTCATACAAGGTTAATTATTGTTTATATCTTAATTTTACGAGAAAGTCAATAATCCATTGTTCTATTGATTGTTCTCTTCAAATTCTGACCGATATATGTAATAGTAATATCATAGACATCCAAGTTTATCGCCCCTGCAGTTTGGCAGATCACACGTATTTGATTAGATTAATGTAATTTCCCCCTTAGTCAAAGATGCGCCTAAGATGGAAATCAAGTGAAGTTCATTGAGGGTGTCATTTTAATCCTTATAACATGGTCTTTGCAAATAGTTAAAAAAGTGAAAATGAGACTGTATTAACGTTTGGTTTGGGATGGACGGTCACATAATAACCTACTCAACATTTTGTCTTTTATAGGTTAATTGTGTAGTTCAAAAAACAAGTGTAAAACGTAAAAAGGGTTTTGCGTAAAAGGATTTACAAGAGGTCAATAATAATAAACATGATAAACAAATGAGTCTTGAAACCCCGAATGTTAAGGAGAACAGATAAAGCATTTGTATCTATGAAGGATGCATCAACTTTAGGCCTACATGTACCTTTCAGGTAAAGGTCTGCGCATCCACGAGGCATTTCCTGCGATTCCTTAGTATGTTGTCAGAACCGGTACTAACATAACACGAATAGTTCACCACTAAATACTTACAATGTTTACTTTGAAATCAACAACCACTTATAGATCAGTGATTTGTTCACTTAAAATCTTGCAACCTATAGTAACAATTGCATTGAAACTTTCAGTAAACTTCTAAAATCGTGGACAAACATCACCATGATTAGTAAGAGCAACTTTGTCCAAAACATTATAGCACGTTTTAGTGGTAGTATGTGTTTTGATCACGCGTTCTGCGTTATTGTGGAAATTTAAAAAGTCAGCTTTATATCCTATGAGTTTAGGTCTGATATGTATCAACTTCAAACTAGATCCGTCCAATATATTCCCAAATTGTTCAGTTGTGTCGGCATTGATCAATTTGTGTCGGCAGACTCGGGTCTATGGTATTCATTATCTTAGGCTTTCCTATTCCTTAGTATCCTTTATTCCTACAAAACAATGTCATTAACAATGAAATTTTTTTCTTGGCTAATTGGGACATATCAATCAAAGGAGTCTGGACACTGATAAATATTAACGAGTAACTGCTGTTGTAAGGGGAGGAAATCAATTTTCGGACACTAACGAAGGGAGAGAACAGAAGACTGCAATAATAAAAGCAGAAAAGAAGTATACTCGTCAACAGCAATAATTCAAAAAACAAGAAAAACAGGACTAATGACAAGGACAATAAAAGCCAGAATAAGAACTTAATCAACAATGATTACAACAATCATGACAATACCGCATGCAACGACAACAGGAACAACATCAAAATCAATAATAAAATGATAAACCAAAAAAAAAACACATACCTTAATTCAGAACAAGAATAAGAACAACAAGAAGAACGCAAACAACACAAAGTAGACCAAGAATAAGATGACAGAAACAGTGACAACATTAACAAGAGGAACTAAAAACAACAACAATTACATTAAGTATATAGAAACGAATAAGAAAAAGAACAATGAACAATAAGAACAACATGAAGAACGCAATCAATAAGGAGAAGTATGTAGAAGAAATGAAAAAGAAGAAGAAGAAGAAGAAGAAGAAGAAGAAGAAGAAGAAGAAGAACAACAACAACAACAACAATAACAACGACAACAGTAGCGGCACCCCACACATAACAATGACATCAATAGCAGTTGCAGCAACTGTAACAGCAACTTCATCAGCAGGCCTTATGAGCAATCAGGATTTAAAAGTCGTATGCCGAGGCCGAGGGGCCGAGGTAAACAGTCTTGCCCCACAAACAGACAACTTCAACTATGATTGCACAACTAGTGTGAAAGCAAAGAATTAAAAGCACTGAAACGAACATATATCAAAATGTTATTCTTCAAATACGCACATTCCAGGAATATCTAATTCTCTAACCAGATTACAACAACATGCGGAAAAAATGTAGACACTTTACGTATTTTGAAAGCAAACTACCTGCGATGATCGTACATCACCACTTGTTCAATAAAAGTGAAAATGCTGGCCTCCCAGACAGCAAAAACAACCCATTTATATCCATTTCACGGTGGGAAGAAATCAAGATGTTAATCATCAGACGCTGTTTGGCAACAAAGGTGATCATATTTGGCTTTTTTTTTTGATATTTATATTTCAAGCAAAGATCAAATAACATAAACCCTATGTGTTTACCCAGGAGGACAAGATGGTGGTGATTCTTTAGAGAAGAAAATCCAGTAGATGTAGAGAAAATCTGGCAGATCAAATGCCGGTTTAAGAAAATGTTTTTGCAACTTTACAGATATTGATTTTCGACAGGACTAAATAGTGTTACGTTCAGCAGCCTCTAATATTAACCAATCGAAAACTCTACATCCGCACCTTAAAGCAATACTATGAAGTGTTAAAATAAAGCGCCCCCTGTCATCCATGGCTTTTATTTTTTTAGCTTATTAGGTTTTTTTGGTAGATATTAATAACTTCCAAACGATTTGCCTTCATGCTTTAGTACCACTTCTGCTATGTCCATTTGTTGAATTACATTCGGGATCCCGAATGCTCTTTTTATCCATTTGTCTGTGGCAAAACAAGTATTGGATAAAATACATTTCGTCATTGTAGGCTGTTTTTATTCAAAAAATCTTATAGTATTGCTTTAAGATGTCTAAACTATAGTTGTAGACAACAAAGCAGTGTTTTATCATAACTTGGAAACAAAGCTGAGTAAAATATTAAGGTAATGCACTTAAGAAATTTCACACAGAATCTATTCATAGTATCTGAAGGTCCTTTTTTGAGAAACTAATAAAAAAAGTTATTTGACCAACACTTGTTTTTAACAAGCTTTTTTCAACCAAGACATAACTTGAAAATTGTTTTCAAGAAACGTCAAGATGTGTTATAAATAGTACATTTTAAACACATTTATTTAACTATATTTGTTTCCCAGGCATGTGGTTAAAAGTGTACTATCAGGAAATATCAAATGTTCGAAGTTTTTGTCATTGACAATGATATATTGCTTTTGATAAGAATACTTGAAGTTTATATCTATATCAATTTCAAAATTTGTATTATTCTTTTAGTCTGACCTTTTTTTACAAATATTACAATAATCCATTGTTACGAAATAATATATATACAAAATCAATAAGATATAAGTTCGTTTGATGACATTCATTACCGGAGTTCATTACCTTACGTACGTAGCTTTGAACAAGAAGTTACCATAGACTATACTTCTTGCTTTGAAAAACAAACCTATTTATCATTCATAAACATACTATTAAAGGAAAATAGATTCTTAGCACGTCGTCTTTACATTAATTACGAATAATTGAAGTTCGGATGATTAATTTAATAAAGTAGTGCATTTTCAAGAGTAATTTTTAAGGAATATGCTCCATGTAATTAATCGAATTGGTCAAAGTCACGGTTAATTTTGTATCGTTTTGATATGACCATATGAAGCATCATGGCTCATTGCGTATTATTATTGACGTCAAATTAATCTTTGTCATTTATTTTCACATTATTAAGGGAAAAAGACTTCGAATGCTCAAAAAGATCACCTGAATTTTGATAAGAATTGACGCAATAAAGTCTCAGCATTTCAAGAAAAACATCGCACCTGGCTTGAACAAAATGTAACAACACTGAATTAAAATAACATCACGTACATTCATGGTTTAACTGTAAAAATATTGCAAGATTACATCGAAAACACATGTTACTGCTTTGTCATGTCTGTGAATTTAAATCCATTTTCTAGTTCGCCTACAACGGAAATTTAAAGTTTTTATGTGAAGTGATGAAAGCAACGATCTGTTTGGATTAGGCCACCTAAATCTTTCTAAGCTGTGGAAATGAAACGAGTTAATCCATCAGCGTGTTTTTATTTTATTTATTTATTTATTTATTTAATTAATTATTTTTAATAGCCTTGTTATTTACTTATGACTTTAATTACTTGACTAACATATTACTATATTGAAAACTTTATGGTGTCATATAGTATAATGGTGTCAATCACAATTAGCTACATTGGAAACGCCAGTTGAATACACTCTTTACTATCTTGTAGTATCTTTGATAAACTTCACAAACTTGATATAGGTATAATTAGTGTGTTGTTATTGAACTTTTTGTTTATCAGAGTTCAAATACATCTTCCCAACTAAAAAGAAGCATGTACTAATTAATGTGTTAAATTAACCTTGACAAAGCCGATACAGCAACATTGACCGCAAACATTTACCGGGGGTAGAATGACATGCCTTATTGTTCTATCCCTGGAGAAAATCGAGTACAATTCTACAAGATTGGAATGTGCACATTTGGACCATCATTCGAGTTCACTTGAAGTACAATTCTAGTATCTAATACACTAGAATTGTACATTCCAATCTTGTACTAGAATTGTACTCGTTTTCTACCAGGGATACTAGTTAATGGCATCAAATTTACTACGCGTTTGATTACACTGAAGCTTTTTTCGTGAAAGATGCAGATTATATGTAAATTGTAGCTTGTGATACAATAATTTGCATATAATTATTATATTCAACAGAAAAATAAAGACAAATTATAAATACCTATCTAATTCCCTTGATTAACTACATGCTAAACATAGCCTGTAAGAAATAAGGTTGGGTCGTTGAAGAGTGGATCAATGTCAAATGTTTAATGTCTGTAAATGAAGATGCTAGTATTTCCTATAAAGTTTTTGCGACAATCCATGACTATGATTTCAAAATATCTGCATCATGAAGCGGTGAAATAGTTCCAACATATTGATAACAAAGCGCGTTTAAAATATACGACAACAGCAAAAGAGTGTAGTTGAATTATCCATCAATAACGTCAAGAAAGTAGTTGCAACAACAAAGTGGTTCGAAGTATCCTGTAAAACGTAGCTCAAAATATCCAACAATAATACCTAAGTGGCTCAAAAATATTCTAAAAACCAAAGTGTCACAATCATCAGCTACTGCATGTAAGTGACCAAAGTGTCACGATACACGATAGTCTTACGATTCCGAGATTTTCACAGATTGCAATTTGTTACTTCCAACTGAGAAACCTGCGCGTAAAGATCCAACATGATTTCACTTCAAAAATGAATGTATAAACTATCCAACCAAAGTATTCTCCAACCACCTACGCGTCTATTATAACTCACCTTGTTTTATTTGAAAACGAGCTCCCTTCCAGTTCTCCTTCCCGCCAAAATATTCACATATAAAGTTTTCCTGTTTTTGCACCAAGACCCAACACTGAAAATTATGACACGATAGAAGTTGCACAGGCGATGTGTGTTTCGTTAAATCCAAGAACACACTGACTGGCTAAGAAAGTTGCGACTGCTCACTTGCTCAGTAGCTAGGCACTACTACTACACACATGCATTTAAATCAGTCAGAAAAGAGTAACGCATGTCGAATTCAAGGGACTGACAATATGGTTATAATTATTATACCCAAAAACATATTATAAGTAAAGAAATGATTTTTAAGTGTATGATATGTATTTGTTAGATATTGAAAAGTTTGGAACAACAAATTAAAGCAACGAAATATAAATCCACAAAATACCAAACCCAAATCTTATTTCTGAAGACAAGTGTCCGTGTTTTCAGCTTCTTCGTGTGTTGCTTCTTTTAAAATAAGCCAAATTTACATGTATAATGAGATAAGTCTATATTACTTGATAAAAATATGATGGTCAAAACTTATACCCCTACAAAACACTGCTCAATGAAATTATTTACTAGAAATATTGCACAGAGAAACATGTGTTTTATGTCAAATGTTCAACTCAAATGCAAAATCAAGGATACTGTAGCTGCATTTGATACTATAGACAATGGATGAGATTTCTTGATATACTATTAAATATCAGAAAGAAATGAATTATAATGAACCATGCTAGTCCCCTTTATGTCCCCAAATATCAACGTCTGTTCTTAGGATTCAATTCTATTTATTTGAGTCAAACAATTAAACTTAAACTTGTCCCGCTTTTATCCACATCATTTTAACCAAGCTTAACTGTCAAAACGTTTTCAAAAACATCCTTTCAAACTTCAAAGCATGTTACATGTTTAATGCAAAAGACTTACAATCAGTCGCACATAAGCTTTTACTATAGGGTTCCTTTAAATAGTGTTATTTTCCCATGAGAAAATGATATTTTACTTGAGAAATAATAATCACAATATTAATGATAACAATAACTAAACGATTATTGCAAAATTATGAACTTTACTTTTCCTGAAATGGAGGGTCGAATTGTAGTGACATTTGCTACTCTCTTTACTTTTCTTATTTCTTATATAAATTATAATAATCAAGATTCATACGTAGCGGTATCAAATAAATAATATAGAGTTTAAACTCTATATTATTTATGTTCTTATATTCAGGTTCTAAGACATGCATGTCACTCCATATATGAAGAGTTTATTTCCAAAAGGGCCTAAATCCACTTTTTGTCAAAATTGAGTTACTAGTATTGGTGCCATAGTGTAGTACTATAGTAGTAGTTTAATGGAACCAAGCCATTTTCCCCAAAAGTTGCTTTCATTGAGTTTACCAGTACACACAAATTTGTGTTTGTTTCCAAAAGGGCCTAATAAACTCAAAATGAAGAAATCATTCCCAAAATGAATATAAATAGGTTTTCATGATGCTTGTCAACAATGAAAACAAGATTGTCTCTGGGAAAATAAAACCAACTCTGCCCGAGGTTTCCGAGGGAGAGTT